>OX596075.1:20866836-21099336 GCA_951394005.1 Protophormia terraenovae
TAGAATTTCTACAACAGAATCATCAGAAGAAAGCTCTACGATTTCTTCAGTTAAACCGCCAATTGATGTTACTATAGAAAATAAAATCTGCCGTCCTACTATAACGGAAGTGCCCAGATCATATGGCGGTCCTTATTGTCGTGGTGATTTAATATTTTCGGATAATTTTGATACACTCAATACACAATATTGGACAAATGAAATACGTTTTCCGCCCACACTTGATGATGCTGAATTTGTATTGTACAATGGTTCGTTAGGAGTAGAGGGTGGTGTTTTAAAAATTATGGCCAGTGTAAATAGTATGAATATAAAAAGAGATAGTATTGATTTGGGACCAAGGTGGGTTAAATGTTTAAAAAGAAAATTATATATTTCTTATGTTGCTATTTAATTTTCAGATGTACTAGTGTTAAGGTTGAAAGTGAATGTTCTTTAGTTCCCAAGGGAGTTTTAGTTTTACCACCTGTTATTTCCGGTCGTTTGTCTACTAAAAATTATTTCTATTTTAAATATGGACGCATAGAGGTTAGAGCTAAATTACCCAAAGGCAATTGGCTATTTCCATGTAAGTTTCAACCTACTACACTTAAGCTTAAAATATTAAGAATCATTCCATTTTCAAAACTCTTTTTCATTCTAGTGATCTCCCTACAACCTTTGACACCCACTTATGGTGAACATTATAAATCTGGTGAAATGCGTATTGCTTATGCCCGCGGTAATACAAATTTAATATGGGAAAATAAAAATATCGACGGTAGTCGTTTGTTTGGTGGTGTTATTCTTAATAAGTCTGCTGAAATGAGACATGAGTTCATGAAGGATACAACACTGCCGAGTAATAAACATTTTGGTAATGATTTTCATTTGTATTCAATGACTTGGACGCCGGATGAGTTAATAATGTCGGTAGATAGTAATGAATATGGACGTATTAGAACTAATTTTAAGGAAAGGATTTTGGAACCAATGTGGAATAAGGGTGAAAAGAATGCGCCATTGGATCAAATGGTAAGTTGAAAGATAATATTTATTTATAGTTTTAATTCCATTTAATATTAAGGGTAAACAGAGACTAAATAATAGCTCCTTTTAAAACTGAAATTGAGGTAAATAACATCTTAATCTTACAACTGAAATTCGAATGGTAATATGTACCATTAAAGCTTAAATTGAATTAAAATTATGCATGAAAAAGCTGAAAATGAGCCAACTAAGATTGGACTAGATAAGCCCCTACGGTAATAATTAAAATTAGACTAGATTAAAACTTACGATTAACGCTGAGAAAGATCTAGAGATATACATACGATTTCTTGCAAATACAGCATAAATTAGACTTTATAAATTTATGCGCTTGAATAAAAGTCCTGAAATTTGCCTTAATTAAAATCTTTGATTGAAACTAAAATTATATTAAATGAAGTCATTGAGGTTAAGATTTTGTTAAATAAAGAGCAAAAAATAAAGCTATTTTCTGATTAAATATAGGGTTAGGATTTAGTCTAAAATTGGGTTAATTAGGTTGGTCTCTAATTAACCCAATTTTAGGCCGCATTAAAAATGAAAAAGGCCTAAGATTGAATCTAAATTGTATAAAAAAACTACCAAGCAAAACCCAAATGTGATTAAAAATGGACCCACAATTCAAGCTCAAATTGAACTAAATAAAAACATGCTGAAGCAAAAATTAGACTAAATGAACGATGTACACTTAAAGTTGACTTAATAAAAACAAACGATTGAGGCTAAAATTAGACTAATTTAATACTTAAGATTTAAACTAAAATTTTATCAAATAAAGGCGATATCTCTATTGATGTTAAATTTGCACTAATTACCTAATAAAATTCGTTTATTACAGTTTTATATTACTTTGGGCCTATCAGCTGGTGGTAATGGTGACTTCCCTGATACCGAAGGCAAACCTTGGGGTAACACAGATCCTCGAGGCAGTTTGAATTTCTTTAAGAATAAAAACAAATGGATAGACTCTTGGTTGCAACCATCTTTAGAAGTAGATTTTGTAAGAGTATATGCCGTTTAATTTATTAAAAAAAATATTATATAAAATTTTAAATAACAAATATAAATTTTTATTTTACAATAAGAACATTTTTAATAAAATATTATACCTAAATTATAAAAAAAATTTACATTAAAAATAATTTGCAATAAAAAATATATTTTATATACTAGATATAGTAATAAATAACATTTTATTTCTTGTTTTTTTTTTTTTTTTTCCTAATTATTAAAAAACTTAAACTTGTATAAAATTAAGAGTATTTTGCAAACAAAAACAAAATTATAAAAAAATATGTAAACCTTAAAAATAATAGTTTACAAGTCTTAAATTTTGAAGAAAAAATATATATATATAAATATCATGTTTCTTCGACTACTTTTGTAATTTCAGTTTCTAGCTCTTCATTTAAATTTAAAAGCTCTATATCAGTTTTAGAGGGAAAATCATCCAAAACAAAAATACCTATAGAATTATCAGGTAAATTGGGTGTACTTTCAAGATAGCCAAACCAATATATAATAATGCCAGCACCGAATCTAGAAAAACAGATAAGAAATCAAAATTTTACTACAGGATTTTTAAAATTTTATTTGTATTATTTACCTATTACAATAACTATTTAATTGTTGTTGTATATTATATTTATGAGTTTTAATATCACCAAAACTTGCTTTACTTTCAATCCAATTTATAACTTCTCCTTTGTACAGAAATGGCAAAATCATTTTAATATCAGGTGTCTTGTCATAACCCAAACGCCGTAGATCATTTTCATCATAAAAATGCATACCCGCAGCACTGGCCATTTGTTTGAGCTGGAAGGAAAAATTTAAATTAAAATTTAAAGTATATTAATAAAAGAAAATTTTACCTTAAATTCATACTCTTCTCCTACTACTCTTCTCCTTAGGTCAATTAAAGGACCATCTTGGGAATCACTACACAAACATTGAGCCACATTTGCAGACAACAAAGGTTCATCTATTAGATGAGGATAACGCATTAATTTACTTAATTTCATTTTATTATTAAAATCATATTTCAGTTTCAATAATGAACGACACATCATAACTGGACCAACACCTTCATCTCTAGCTATATTTAATAAAATGTTACTATCCCAAGGAGATTTCTGGGATAATTCTTCATATCTAGAAAATCATAATTTCTTAAATATTTTTCTTTCTAGTAAACTACTTTCTCTCTTACCTATTTAAATATTTTTTAGCATTTGCATCATATCGCCAATACTGGGAACGCATACGATTTGTCAATTCTATTTGTAGTATAGCCTTTAGTGTTAAACGTTGTATATGTGGAAAATAATCCTGTAAATCCATTTCACAATCAATGGCTAATCCTTGATAATTATTTATAAAATCACACAGGTTACGATATTCATTAGCATTGAGTATACGTTTTTTGTTGCTATCCTGTGTGGTCGCGGGAAGAGTAGTAGTATTGGAGTTCATTTTAGTATGTGGAGTTATAATAAATTTATTGTTGTTTAATTGTTAAAACATTTTTTTTTTTTTTGCACAAGTGTAGAAAGTAAACAAAAGAAATTGTGAAAATGCTAAAAATAATAACTTTTGCGGGGTTTACACCAAAGAACTGCGCCGAACGATTTTAATGGCGGCGGCTTTTTAGAAATTGGCGGCAGCTCAAAATCGGCTGTTAACCGACTGAAAGGTGAATATAAAAATGTTTTATTTCCTAGTTTTCGCATCGTCTTATAGAGCAATAATTTCAATAAAATTCACTACAAGTTTTGTCCATTAGAAGTGTTTTTTAAATCATAAGGTTTTAGACCTGTGATGCGCACACACACTACCATACATTTGCGCTTGTGTGTGCTAAGCCTAAACTACAATATCGCGTAATCACCAGTAGTGTGTGCTGCCACAATCAGAATTTGAATTCTAACCTCGCGAGTCAGGGAATTTGAAATTTACGCATCTCTGTTCTAGACCCATATCTCTTTCCAGTCCATAAGAAAACGATTTAAAAATCGAAAAAATTTAAAAACTAGACAAAGGTGTACTATTTTAGTTGCTAAATGGTATTTATCTAGTCTTAGTTTAATATTTAACACAAAGATATTCAGCCGTATTCAAAAAAATTAATGTAGGTTTGATAACGATTTACTAACTTTTTCTTATGGAAATTTACATACAAAAAGTTAGTAACTCGTTATCAAGCATACATTATTTTTTTGTAAATACGGCTGATTACCTTTACAACGATCCAATCAACCAAAAGATATTATAACGATATCAAAATGATATTATCTAGGTGATATGAATTATCACTAGTGATAATCGTTTTCGAACCTAAAACGATAGTTTTTACGGACTAAAGTGTACCTTTCCTTAGCATATCGTTTTTCCATAAAACTATGATATCATTTTCGGTACCGTAATTTTCAAAAATAACGATAGTAAAATCGTCATTAACAAAATTTTGTTCTGAATGTTATTTAATTCTAAAAATTATGTTTATTTGCATTTAAATATACTAAATATAATTTTAAAGAACCACAATCAGCTAAAATAAGAAAAATCCTAAATAAATATATTAAAAGATATAAAAATCCTCATACATGACATATTTTATGCAAATATTATCAATAATATTTGCAAGCATGATTATTCCTTAGGGACATACATATTTCTGCAATTACATACCTAAAAAACTTGGTTTGATTCCAAAAATTTTTATTTTTATTTGAAGTTTTCTCAATATCTAAATAATAACGTTTTCTGCAATACAATATGATATTATAATCGGCACCTAATATGATATCGTTTCCGCTTTCATATCGTTCTATGGTTTATTGGGGAAATACACAAAGTTTTATTACTCCAAAAGTTCAAAATGCAAATAATAAAATTCAAATCAGTATATTACTTAGCAAAATCTTTCCTGGGTTTACACACAAATGCGTCTTCAAATAACATAAAATATTTAACATTAACACTAACATCATGTTACTGATAAATGTAGGTCGTTCAATTTAATGTTAATGTTTTAAAATATTTTGTGTTAGGTGAAGACGTTTAGAAATGAAATAGGGTTGCCAAGAGAAATGAAATTAACTACGCAGGGTTGTATTTTCGAGTAGTAGAAATATGAATAGTAGGGAAAAGTAACGGATACTTTATAGATAGATAAATAAGTAAATAAATAAATAAATAAATAAATAAAATAAACAAATAAATAAATAAATAAATAAATAAATAGATAGATAGATAAATAAATAAATAAATAAATAAATAAATAAATAAATAAATAAATAAATAAATAAATAAATAAATAAATAAATAAATAAATAAATAAATAAATAAATAAATAAATAAATAAATAAATAAATAAATAAATAAATAAATAAATAAATAAATAAATAAATAAATAAATAAATAAATAAATAAATAAATAAATAAATAAATAAATAAATAAATAAATAAATAAATAAATAAATAAATAAATAAATAAATAAATAAATAAATAAATAAATAAATAAATAAATAAATAAATAAATAAATAAATAGATAAATAAATAAATAAATAAATAAATAAATAAATAAATAAATAAATAAATAAATAAATAAATAAATAAAATAAACAAATAAATAAATAAATAAAAAATTATTAATAAACCACTTTAAATAAAATTAATCACTTAAAAAATAAATAATGATTTAAAAATAAAATTATCAATTTACGTTTTAAAGGAATTTATATCATTTAAAAAAAATATATATAAATATTTCCAATAATTTTCCTTAAATTTCTCTATTTATATTTGAACAAAATATAGTTAAAATAAGGTTTAAAGCTAAACCTAAATAACTTTATTAGATTTTCCATATAAATTAAAATCTAGTTTCAAAAGAGGTTTTACAAAAATCTAACTAAAGAAATTAAAAACGCAAGTGTGAATTGGGTATTATATAAAATGATTATTTTCATATTAATAGATTTAATTTGTTTTCTTCAATACAATTTTCTTTATTAAATATAAGTTTTCTATTAGAGCCCTGCAAACTGTGTCTTATAAGGCTGTACACTTGATATTTTTCAAGTGTTGTTATCAGTGTGTGTGCGGAGTAATAAATACTGTTCTGCAGGCACTTAAAACCATACAAATACTGCGTGTGTGCTTCAACTTTATGAACAAATCATGAGTGTGCTATGATAGCGACCAAACAAGCCTCTCAAAGGCTTGTATAAAAAAATACAAGCCTTTTGACCACTTGTTTGCTTCAATAAGGAAAAAAATTGTGTTTTCTTTTTTATTAAAATTATATGTGTGTGTGTGCGTTCATGACTGTATAAAGTAATTTCGTAAGTAAAACAGTCGTTTAAAAGTATTGTTTATAAACTTATTGTTATTTACGATCAAATAAATTATTAATATTACTAGTTATAACAATTTAAAGAAACATGCATTAAGTTTTATTAGTAAACAGATTTTATTAAATATTTAAAGTTTTTTACAAGGTTTTTTTATATTATTACTTAAAACAAATATATACTTAATTACTTATATACTACTTTCTTATACATATGTATATAAATACTTAAACTATATCACAGATAATAATGTTGTCTGTATTCATGTGAAGAAACATAATCTGTGAAAAGATGGTTGAGTTGGAGGAAAGATTCGTTCTTTTTTCCGATAACAATTGTCTAGCAATTGAAAAAACTCTTTCGGAACTTGCACTACTTGCTGGAGTAGCCAATAGTTTGCAGCTTAATTTATACAACAAAGGCAACTGTGTTCGATGTAAATACCACCAACTGATGACATTAAAGTTTTCTTCGAAGGGAACATCCAGGTTTTGGTATGTTTGAATTTCTCTAGCTATTTTATCATCCCATGTTAGATTTGATGTTGGCGATACAAAATTCTTGAAATATGATGATATTACGGATGTTTTAGTTGATGTTGGTGATTCCATGATTTCTTCACCTTCATTTTGCCAGAGAATTTTTAACTCCTCTGCACATTTTGATTTTATATTATCCATTTCGTCTTTTGAAAATTGTAACAGTTTATTCGCGGGTGGAAAAAGGAAATGTGCAATTTTATGCGTCATGGATATATTTAAAAATACAGTTGTCTGTATATTTTCAAATAATGCTTCCTTAAATTTTTTTACGAGTTCAATATCATCATCTTCTGATATGCAAGTGTCCCTCAATCCATTGATGTATGCATAAACTAGATGTAATGTAGCATATTTTTCTCCTTCTAAAGTTTTGGACGCCTGTTCAAATTGTCTCATGACGTTCACAATTCCTTTAATGTGGCTTATGTTTATTTTTTCGGCTTTTTGAAGCTCATTTTTTTGCTGCAATATATTATTGACATCCATCCAATTTTTTTCCACAGATTCCAAAAGGTAATACATTGTGTTCCACCGTGTAGGACAATGACTTTTTAATGTTTGGCTTAATTTGCAATTATCGCCAGATTTCTTGAAATATTTAACCAATTTCGAGCATAAATTACACAGTTCATTTAGTTCCTCTACATTTTTAATTGCCTTTTCGATTACATTATTAAGTAAATGGTTGATGCAATATATGTGTGGAAAACAATTGAACGCAGCAACCATGTTGGAACCTCTGTCTGTTACCATAACTCCATCTTCCAGTTTGCAATCATATCTTCCTAGTAAAGTTTGAGCTTTTAATCTAATGGCATCATCTAAAATAAATAATTATTAAAGATATGTGGTTCATTTGGTATTCATTTTTTCATTTATGTAATAGTAATATAACTGTTTAAATTTACTTACACGTACATCTTTCCCCATTCATTGAATTAAGACCTATCAACCTGGAAATCAATTGGTCATTTTTTGTATAATGGATAGTTAGAGAGATATAACTTTTCCGTAAATAGTTGTCCGTCTATATATCTGAAGTTAATCCAAAACCATTTTTGCAGACAGCATTGATTTCATGTTTAACATTTAGGAATGTTGCTTCATATATTTTTTCAATATTCCGCGATATTGTGGTAGGATGTGGCAATAATTTTTCTACATCAACATTTGGTCCATACTTCGCTCCAATTGAAATCAAGAACTCCGAAATCTGCATTAGACCGGTATCTTGAACAAATTGAAAAGGCCGACAATTTTTTATACACCATTCGGAAAATAATCGCGTTGCTTTTTTTTTCGTCTCGTTGTTAACCTCTACTTTTTCTGTATTAGTTTCCTTCGTGGTGTAGTAGCACTTATGTCTCACCAAGTTCGATGTGGTTCTCGAATCATATTTTAAAACAGTAAAACACTTTATGCAGGCAACTTTGTTTGCTATTTCGGCTCCTTCCTGGTTTACAATCTTTCCAAATGTGTCCCAAATCTTGCTTCTGCCTCTTTTCGTAGTTATTTTGAATGTTCCTGACAGGATATTTTGTTTGATGCTGGCAGCGTCCATTGATTCAGTAGGAGTTGAATTCTAAATACATAAATATGATATATTTTGTTTAGTAAAGTAACTTTAAAAAATAATTTTATTTCTTACCATTACTTCTGCCATTATAAGTATACGAAGATATGTATATTTTAACACGATTGTGAAAACAAATAATTTGTTGGAGCACAAAAAATTCAATTCTGAACACGAGAACACTTTTGAAATAACTGTTGAAAGATTTTCATTCATAACTTCATTTATAGCATATATGAAATATATTAGGTAATAATATTATAATTTTATTTATAAACTCATTTTTACATTAGGTAATAATATGTATAAGCCTTTTCTAAAAATAACTTTAGTCCAATAAAAACAGGTATATTTCTTAGTGTAAAAAATTTATTTAAAACAGCAAGAATTTGGCAATAAAATCTGTAGAAGCACCTAAATAGATCAATAAGAAACAGGTACATATGTTCTGCACTGTAAAAAATGTAAATTTATTTTTTATAAAACCACGAATTGAGTTCGCTTACAATCAGGTAAAACAGCATCCTTTACTTGATTATATATTGAACATGTACATATGACGGGACACACAATTTAGGTAAACGTCTTAAAATATTTCATTTATAATTTTATTACAGTGCAGATGTTCCATCGTATTCTTAACATTTGGGAAAATTTATTAGTCAAGGAGTAAACGTATATGGAAACGAAAAAAATGAAAAGACATTGTTCTATATTATTTCCTTTTAGTTTTAAAATAGAATGATTACTTAGTAAATATAAATTAAATGCAATAAAATCTATCATAATATAAATAAGTACAATTTTAAAATTTTTTATAAACATACAATTAATTATAAGACTAACTTTATTTAAAATATAAATAAATACTAAAGATAAAAATTTTCTAACTTACATACATATGTAACTGACAGTTTCAAATGTCAACTTTAATTTTTTTACTTTTTTAACTCTTAATAAAGAGTATTTTTTAATAACTTTATGAATTCACCCTTTTACATTTATTTAGAAAAGAAGAACCAACAATAAAATATAGACATACTGTATATATGTGTGTGTATGCAAGAATATTTATAAACAACCACTTTTTACACATTATGAAGATTTTTTGCCACACACAGTAACTACGTATTACAAAAAACAAACAAATCATTAAGCCCACTTGAAATCTTTAAATCATTTCTCAACGTCTTGTATGATTTGCTTTTTTTTGCCACACCACTTGCACCACTTGTTTACGATAAATGATTTGAACGCACGGATTTGCAGTCGCTCATACACAGTACACACTTGCTTTGCTTCGGGCAGCGAACAGTACGAACAGTATTTATTGTAACTTTATGCAAACACACTTGAAATTCAAGTGTGTTTGCTTTTCAAATCATCTTGCGCAGGAGTCTAGTTTCTATTGAACACAATATAAAATTGACCCACACACACTTTAGGGTTATCAAAATTTAATTATTATTATTTATTCTCTAGTACTGGACAACTGTTTTTTTTTTTGCTAAAAGATAAGCTCTTTTTATTAAATTAGTCTCTAATATACATTTTCTATATGTTTATTTATAATATTGTTTCTTTTACAATACAAATAAAGCTCAAGTATTTGTTTAAAAAGTGCAATAACATTTTAAACTTCATGTGAAGACAATAAACTTTTTAAAGATTAAAAAGGAAAATTTATACATGATTCAATATATGCAATTAAAAAAAAAAGATATAGCAAATACTTTGAAGTGCATAGGAAATTAACTAGACAAATGTAAACTTTTGCTTTTTAAAACTGCACTATCACAGCTGCACTATACAGTGGAACTAATCGCAAAATAAATGCAAAGAAATTTATATATTCTAAAAACACATAAATTGATTTTGAATATGTTCAGACACAAAATTTTCCGTCAGTAATTCTTCCTTTAATTGTCTTGTTTTATTTTGAAGTATGAAAATAAACAAAGAAATTCCGAAGTACAGGCAAGTTTCTATCCACTCTGATTCCCTATCGCTCTCAGAATATATAATTTTCTTGATTTCATTAGAAAACTTATTCCACCTTGAAAAACGAACAGCTCTAATTTGCGTACACTTTACATGAAATATGATTCCTTCGATTGATTTTTAAAAATAATAATGTAGAAATTTTTGGCCTCTCATTCTTAGTTTTAGAATTATGGACCCCTAAAGTTTTTAAGGAAAGAAATACGCTTTAACTCCAAACATATGTATCGTAATAGAATACTTGTGTTTTGTTAACAAATATTTTCTTTTAATTTTACCTATATAACGAACTACGTTTATAACTAACTAAATTTGTCGGTCTCTTCGAGTTCGTTATAACAGTGTTCAACTGTATTTTACTAGATATATTATCTTAATAGATATGCGATTTACATTTTTTGTTAATATCATTTAAAAGTACGTTTAAATATTTTTATAATGCTATATAGCAGGGGTCCTTACAAGATTTTGCTTCACGATTCCTCTTTGATATTGTAATGACAGCTCAACCCCTATAATTTTAATTAGTTTAAAAATAAGATAAAATGTTATTTTAAAACAAAATAAATTAAAAACGCAATATTAATAATTGCGACATTGCTTTTGCTTCATGGGCTTTTGAATATAAATAGACTTTTTCGGATAATGCATCTACAAAATATTGAATCTTTGTTTTGAAAAAAGAGTGAAAAAATTATTTTTACATAAAATGTATGTTAATGAAAATTACTCTTTTAAATCTGATGGTTAAAAATTAAATTTGAAACATGAGTTACACTTAAACTCTTTTGAAATGAACCTGGTACTCTATCGATATTCTCACTGAAAGGATTTATCCGTTTTTAAATTATAAAGTTTCTTAAGCAAATTTTATTTCTTTACGGAAACTTCTCTGTGAAATAAAAGTTTTGTGTACTCAGAATTGAGAAGTCGAGCAAATTTCAGCAAAGTTGATTTTTAAAAGAATTAATTTTTGAATTTTGGGAAGTCTTGTGAATAGTATCACAAAACATGTTTTCATTGGAATTTGTATAAAAACTTGTACATAATATTTACATACAATATTTTTCAAGATCTCTTCGCCACCCCCCACGAATATCCTTACTGACCTCTTGTGGGTCGCGGACCCACATTTGAGAAAAGTTGCTATATAATATGACCACATTCATTAAATCCTTAAAGAAAAATTTGCAAAATTACAAATTCTTTATATTCTACAAAAAGCTTATTCAGCGAATGTTGTATTCGCCATTTCAAAAAGTTAAAGTCCCTGAGTCCGGTGAATTAACCTTTACTAACAATGAAAGTAATTTTATTTTAACTGGATATTTGTTCCAAAAATGTAAAAGAAAACGACAAATAATTTAATTTTTTAAATATTTCCGACTATAGTTCGAAAATTTTGCGTTAATATAATAATATTATGAAAGCTTAAATATTTGTCATTTAAATTTTTTTAAATTTAAAATCTTCTTAAATTTTAATTTTGAACATCGCTAATGAATAAAAAAGTGTTTTTTTTTTTTTTTGTGCATAACTTCAGCTTTGGAGAGTAAATTCTGGAAAATTGCAAAAGCTTCGCAGTGTAACAATGAAAGTTATTTTAAATATGTTAACATTTTAAAATGCACTTGTTTTGAAAAAACATAGTATTATGATATCAAGGAACAAAGTAGTACAACTTCTCTCTCATATAAAATAATTTAAAATTTATTTAATATTTTCTGCAAATTTGAATTTTATATCAAGTTAATTTAAAATAAAAATACAAAAATTAATTTTGTTATGTTATTATTTATTCATTTATAAAATTAAGTTTCATTTGTATAAATTATTTAATTTCCAAACACGCTACAATTAATAAAAACCGCTTGTATGTCAATACTATTTCCTTGCAAAACAAACTAACGGTATTTTTTTGCTGATCCTATTTTATGCCTACAAAAAGCAACCCTGTAAAACAATGAAATGACAAAAAAAAAAAAAAAATAAGCAGAAAAGTTAAATTTTAATTATTGGAGCGTTAACATTTTTAAATTGGTTTAAATAGTGAAAAATTGTGTAAAATTAATTTTAAAATTGTGTTTTATTTGTGTTAATAATAAATTTATTGATTACTTCACTTAAAAAAAGTAACAAAAATAAAAAATACAAAATAAAGTGTGAAAATCAAAATGCCGGCATTTTGGTTAAACTTTAAAACAGTCTCCCCAGTGTGCTTGTGCTTTACATTTCCACATAAGTTGGCATGGTCATGACACCACAATTGTTTTTGCGTTGTGACATTAAAATGTAACCATCATTACCCCAGTAAGTAGACCAAGAATTTTTAATCAACCAATAATCTTCACCATTAATGGTGCCATAACCCACAGCCAAAACAGCATGATCAAGTTCATCGAGACCATTCTTACAGGTAGGTTCATAATAAACACCATGTGAATAGAAACTGAAAGTTTTAGGTGAGGCATCAATGGCCACTGATAGGGGACCATGTTTTAAGAGGGCAATCTTAAAAGCTTGGGGATCATTAGAGGTGACATTAACAAAACCAGTAATGGGTGCTACGAGGCTAACATTTTTGGCATGACAATAACCATCTTGACCCAAATAGGGACCATATTCTTCTTCAGTGGGTACACCACCCATTTCCATCATCCATTGATAGGCACGGAAATCTTCACCGCCATCACAACCATTATTGCCATACTGCCAAGAGCAATCAATTAAGGCTTGTTGAGATAAACGCACTAAATTACCGCCGTTTTTAAGGAAAAAGGCACCCTCTAAATGGCCTATGGTACCAAAAGACCAGCAGGAACCACAAACCGATTGATCTGTCAAAAATATAAATTATAATTACAAAGTTTTATTATTAAAATGCTTTAATTAATTTACCTTTAACTGGTGTCACTGCTCCATACAAACGCCAATCATATTGTTCCGGCAAATTATCACGCAATTTCTCTACATTGTAGGGGAAAGGTTTGCCAGTATTATAAATACCCGTTGACTTATAACCTCTACGTGCTCTTAATTCTTCATCAGTTTTATCAGCCAAATGATTAACAGCCAAGGTATAACTTAATTTACCACGATTTTTCGAATTAATAAATCTTAAATTTTGTCTGAAAATATTTTTACGATATTCATGCTCTTGTTCTGTACGATAATCAACTCCGTGTTTGTTTTTGAAATGATTAAAAGCATGTTCCACATGATGATCTACTGCCGGGTGCACAAATTCTTTCATAGGATTAAAGGTAGCATAATGACCTTTACCAGGACCCGGAAAAGCCATACATTCCATATTATCATCTAATTCAAAAACTTCATTAGGAATATCATCATGATCATAACTATCATAATCCAAATAATAATGATCATAATGAGAACCCAATAAAGTATTATAACCTCTCATTTCATAACGTACTGGTATGGGCATTCTAGAGGCTGGATAATGGGGAGATTTCTTATAACGTACCCATAAGGTATAGACATTTTTCTTTTGTCCTATTGTCTCTTCCAAACGGAATTTGTCACAATTAAAACCCAAAAACGTTTCTGTGCCTATCAACTGAAAATCTTTGGCATTGGGTAATATAGCTTGTATCTCTACGGGATCTTCAGCGGTGCCATTGAGTTGTAGACATGTTACTTTGTTGATTTCAGTTTTTGTGGTAATAGGAGCCAATTTTAGAGAAGTGCCATAGGGATGTTCATTAGCCAATTGATAGGTTTTAACCATACCACCATAATAATCAATACGTGAACGTTTGGTATTCTTATCATACCAGGCATAGAAGGGTTCAGCAATTTCAGCATAAGGTATATATAAAGTGCCCTTAACAATATAGTTAGGATCCCAGCGCGGTGGTTTAGTGGCCAAAGCTGGGAAATGAAAAATGAAAGATTTTATTATTTTAGTAATTATTTTTAAAATAAAAGAAAATTTAAACGAAACTTAAAAAAATGTAGATATAAAATACACATTTATTCCAATGGTCTCTATTTGATAATAGTAACTTAGAGAGTCCAATTAAGAACCCTGATAGTATAAACATTTATAGTAATTATGGAATCTTAAAAACTCTTGTTCAAAAAGATTGTTTTATTGCCTGGTGGAGATAAGCAGTCATTTTTATGGTCTTGATTGTATAGTTCCCATATGCCACTATATACGTTGGTCCAACAGGCGTTTAATGCAGTAACAATAGTCAAATTTTTTAAATAATTTCAGAACTTAATAAAAAGAAATTTGTAAAAAATTATTTTAAAATTTATGTAAATAATGGACATTTATTGTAATGGCCATTATTCGAATTCCATAATATGGAAAATGGTATTTAAGATAAGTCTCATTTAGAACCCTAACAGTGGAATATCTGCAATAATTTTGGGGTAAAGGTATCGAAAATGACGCTTAATTCAGGGAAATGTGATATCAGCATTTTAATGTTTACATTTTGTTTTTATATTGATCAGTGAGAGAGAATTTTAATGTTAGTCCGTCTGTCCATCTGTTTGTACATTTTGGCAAATTTTAAAAATTCAAAATCGTTTATTTTTGGTCTTAATAAAGATATTGACTTTAAATTACTTTTATTAAACAAATAATTTTGTTCTTTAACTAATTACATAAAAATATAATAAAATTTGTCAAAAATGTTGGGTTACATATGAGCGAGATCTTGTAAAATTGGGATTCTTGAAATTATATTAAAATTAAAATGAATATAAATCGAAAACTATAAGTGGAAAATGATATACGGTGGCTCATAGCTTATTTTATGCGGAACATTATTTTTTGTTTAATGTTCCATAGAAATGCAGCAAATAGGAACTTTAAAGAGAAAGAGCTATAGTTTTACAAAACAACTTCATTTATTGCAAACATTTTCATTTCAATAACATAAAAGTAAGAAATAAAAATATACTCAATTTTTTTCCCCACAGCTTATTTTGTGCAGCCACTTCTTTTTGGAACGTTGCTCCAATGTAGCAATGTTCAGTGGTCTTTTTTGTTAATGTGTCAACTAAAATACAAATGTAAAAATGGTCCCCGCACAACGCTAGAGAAAGGATAATTGGTTATACACCATTTTAAAATGGTCATTCGCAGCGAAAAATTGCTGAAATGATTAAAATAAATGCTTCTATAGTACAAGAAATTATTGGAAGTTTAGCTTATTAAAATCGGTTGAACATTAAAGGCATCAATTTTAACTATCGTGAGAGCAGAACCATGAAAACTTCAAAGGAATAGTGAAGCATGTTAACGATAGTTTCATAACTTATTAAGGTAATTTTAGATCCTAAAGCATAATTTGTTTCATAGTTTATATTGGAAATTTACATAATAAAGAAGGTACAAGGTCATACAAATGCATTGTAAACACATTTCGCTTAGTCTTACAAAAAAAACTGTACGTACCGGCAATAAACCGCATTAAATCTGTTGTACACAATTAAGATTACCATACCAAATAAATAATTTAGTAATGATCGGTAGTAATTTCGAACTTTTGGAAGTCATAAGTGACTGCATAAATAAGCTGTGAGATAAAAAAAATAAGTGATTTTTTCCTTTTCTTATTATTAAGTAATATAAAGGTAAATTATAACAATAAATGAGGTTGCTGTTTTAAACTAGAGATCTTTCTCTTTCTAATGATACCAAATTTTATTTCTAATTCCTCTCGGATACTTTGTTATGGAGCTTTGAAAACAAAATTGTGTACTGAATAAAATAAGCTGTGAGCAACTGTATGAAAACATGTATTTAAAAAGCATTATCAAGGTTTGAAATCTGGTAAGGAATACAAATTTGTCAAGTGGTTAAACATTTTCTATGTTAGAGGTATCCTACTTTGAGGCTCCTGAAATATATATAAGCTCCTCCTTTTAAAAATTTTATTTTCCTCTGCTACGCACGTGTAAAATTTTATAAAAATCCTAGTTGCTGATTTTAAGTTACAGATTTTTGCTTAAAAATATTTGATTCTACCCCCATTTGTAATGTTTTATAACACAAAAAAAAAAAATATCTACACTTAAGGTGTTTTTTTTTTTTTTTGTTTTTGTATAGGAGACACCAGAAAAATTTTAATTTCTCAAATCGGGCGCACGATTTTTTTTTAAAATATTAAAAACGACAATATGTGCCATTATAAAAAAGAATAACTTCCATTCCATTAAAGTTCAAAATTAGTGTATTTTAAGAAACATTTTCAAAAAATAATAATAAAAATATTTGGAAAAAACAAAATTTTCAATTATTTCAGGAACAGCAAACTAAAATAAATTAAGTTGATGATCCGACTTTAAAATTTTCCTCTAAGAAACCTTTTATTTAAAAATAATTAGGTACATTTAAAGTTTATGAAATTTGATTTTTTGCCAATATTAAAAAAAAAAAAATAATCTTCCTACACCAATGCTATTTAAGGTACTTTCAGACGATAATATTTAGTATTAGGATTTTTCGACAATAAAATATTACGTATTTCATCAGCATGTCAAAAAATCCAATAGAAAATTAGTTTACACGGTAATACATAAATTGTATATTGTTTTTGCAAATTCTTACCTTTATGAAATTAATGACGAATATTGATTTAAAAATTCTTTAATAAATATTTTATTGTTTTTACTTTTTGTTTATGAAAAATATAATATGAAAATCAAAAGTTTTTAAAAAATTTCAAAAATTTAAAATACCATTGGTATTTTCAAAAAAATCATAAGTAATTTTTCATAATCAAACAATTTGTATTCAGACGATAAGTAAATATTTTATTATTAAAATTTTTGACAAATCTTTATATTGAATATTATCGTCTGAAAATACCTTTATTGTTATTGATACCTATAAAATTTTGTTTATTTTTATTTAATACCCATTTGATTACGCAAAGTTCAATTTTAAAAATTCTATTAATTGCCACTTTTGAAACATTTTATTCCAATGTGCTTCACATAAAGGGTTAAATTTTACCTCATTTTATATGCATACATATACTTTTTTCAATAAACGCTTCGCTTATTAACTTTAAATTGTAAAATCACATTGTTTTTCCCCTTAATTAATTACTTATGTTATTCAATTTATTTTTAAACAAAAAAGTTAGAACTACAAAAAAAAAAAAAAAAAAAAAAAAAAAAAAAACTAGCAATTAATTAAAATTTCCTTTATTTTATTTTACCTGTAATTGCAAAGCCTGCAATAATGGCAAAAATCAATGTACAGCGCATTTTTTTATTCTTTCATCAAATGCACTCTTTATTTGTCTTTAATTTAATAATTTCTTGGAAGAAGAACACTCACAAAACAACTTTATTTTAGTTTTTCATAAAAACTTTTATTTTTTTTAGAATTTATTTATTAAATATTATAATTACTAATATTTTTCTTATTTTATTAAACCTCTGAGCTTGAGGGCAAGCTCATAACTAATCTAAATTGTTGAATTTATTTGCAAATAATTATATATTTTTTTGTTCGCTTTTTATTTTATTCTTCTTTCGTTTTTGTATACGATTCTATTTTATATTATTTATTTTGCAAACAGTTTGCTTTCACACTCATACAGCAGTAATCATCTATGGTATTCTATGTGGAGTGATTTTACAATGTTCATAGAAAGAGGTTCCCAAGTTGAGTAATTAATGACCAATGCTGAGATATTGAGTTGAAAAAATATATTTTGAGCTTAGAAAATGGAATTAATAACCTTTTGTTATTCGTTATACATCTTTAATATTAAATGTGTCGATGAAATCTAATTTTTAAAAGTAACCAAAATGGTGTATCAGATTTTTGACAGTAGTTTTTATACCCTACACTACTATAGCGTTTGTACATAAAAAATATTAGTACAAGTCCTACCTCAAATTCACTAGCACAGTCGATTTAACGCTATTTAATGAAATTGGGTTTATTTGAGTCCATTATTTCATATAGTCGCATACAAATATTTCCTCGGAATAAGAGTTAAATGATCATAAATATTTTAATGATATTCAGCACAAATAAGTTAAAATCTTTAGGAAAACTTTCATAAAAATAGGTGCATAATTGATCATAGCGATATAATTTGCTTTTCCATAAATAGCTCTAACATACATAAATCCCATATAAATGTTAGTATCAACTTAATATATAACATAAATACAAATATAGTTTCCCTGCGGGAAATTTGTGGCAATTGCAGTAATGGACCGGTTTCTCTGTACCAGTTGAGTACCAATTCACACCTAACTCGTCACCAAAGTTCCAATTGAGAACCAGTTGACACAAACACATACTCTATTAACATGCTCGTTAAGTGCGCAAATAGCATCTCGCGCGCAATAACAATCAGTGGCTGAGTGGTAAGCGTTGAAGACTGTAAAACATAACATACTTCAGATGAACATGGGTTCGGGCCATCGACATTAACGAAAAATTGTAAAATTAAAATAAACATAATTCAAATAAAGATAATAATGAAATTAATGTTTAAAAAAGTAAACAATTACCGAATTTTTATAAAATTTTTATTACAATAATCGTTACTGAACCTGTCCTCTTGGACCTGTCCTAGGACCTATCCTGTGACATGTCCCAAGGGGCTAATTAGCCACCTCCAATGACAACCCCAAGTAAAAGTGACAGGTTCTTCTCATATAAAGTTCCGGAACTGGGACCGGTCACTAGCCCTGAGAACCTGTCACGTGACTAGTTTTGAACCGGTTCTCTTTACTCTAGGATTTATATAAAAAAGTGTCAGATTTAATAAGGATCGACCCAAAATCGATCATAGCTCCTATAAAGACACACTTTTGGAAATCACCCTAATGTCGATAAATTCCATATAAATCCTTTTGGCAATTTAATAAAGGATGAACATGCGAGACTTTTTAATACCAAACTGAAGATTTTTTTTTCGCAAAAATAAACATTTTTATACCCTTCACCAAAGGTGTAAAGGGTATATATAAGTTTGTCATTCCGTTTGTAATTCCCACAATTTTCGTCGGAGAGCAAAAAAGTTGACATTTTCGGGATCCTTGTAAGAAATGATGACGATAGGACCATGTCCGTCCGTCCGTCCGTGTGTCGGTTGAAATGGCGTTTATGAAGCCCACCGATAACTGACATATATAATATATATATCAAACGATCGGAAATGCTTTCGAGAATTTTGCTATTGGAATTCAGCAAGATCGGTTCATACAATGCGGAGATATGTTAAAAAAACCGGTTTTTAGAACCGGGTTTCCAGTTTCTGAAGCCTCTGTATATACTAGGGATTTCGTTTTTACAAAGAAGTCTCGGACATTTTTTTCTGAATTTTTGTTCTGAAAAAATGAAATAAATCGGTTCAATAATAACTGAGATATCGGACAAAACGCATTTTTTATTTTTTAAAGCCCTGGTTTAAGCTATAGATTATTATTTTTATACAGATCGGTCACAAATATTTTTATAAAATTTCGGTTTTTTGAATCAGCAGGATCGGTTTATAAATGGCGGAGATATGCTTTAAAAACCGGTTTTTGAAACCGGTTTTTCAGTTTCTGAAGCCTCTGCATATACCAGGGACTTCGAATTTTTAAAGGGGGCTCGAAAATTATTTTCTGAATTTTTGTTCTGAAAAAATTAAATAAATCGGTTCAGTAATAACTGAGATATCGGGGAAAACGAATTTTTTATTTTTGAAGCCCTTGTTCAAGCTACAGATTTTTATTTTTATATAGATCAGTCATAAATGTTTTTATAAAATTTCGTTTTTTTTAATAAACCAAATTCGTTTATAATCAACAGATTTATGGCCCAAAATCAAATCTGTTAAGAATATAAATACACACACAAACATGTATATTAAGCATTGTAATGACTATTAGTGACGTTTTTTGTTTTTTGTATAGACAAGTAGTTTAGTTAGAAACAGTAGTAATATAATGAATAACAGTGTTGTTGTTGTTCTTTGTATATGCAGTCTGTACAAAAATAAATAGATATGGAATTGTTGTTGTTTATTTTTAAAAACTAAAACATATCTGTTAAGAATATACATAAATACATACACAAACATATATATTAAGCATTGTAATGACTATTAGTGACGTTTTTGCCTATAAGACAAGTAGTTTAGTTAGCAACGGAAGTAATATAATGAATAACAGTGTTGTTGTTGTTCTTTGTATATGCAGTCAGTTTGTATATACACACATAAAAAAATAAATAAATATGGAATTGTTGTTGTTTATTTTTTAAAAGCAAAGCCTACTATGATTGTTTTTTTTTTTTCATATTCAAATTTTCGTAGTTTGAAAAAAATTTAGATTTAAATATGTGAAAATATGAAAGCATACGTTAAGGCGAAAATTTTATTATTTGTCGGTAATATGGTAATATGATGTCGATAAGATAGTAAGAAGGGTATCAAAGATTCGGCACAGCCGAAACTTTTTTCAATTTCATTTGATATTTAATGCTTTAAAAATAATTTTTCACCAAATTTTGAAAATTTCACAAAAGTTCTAAATGAAAAAAAAAAAAATTCAGCTAAATTTTATGGTATTAAAAGAAACTGCAGTATCTCTAAGTATTCGAAGCAAATTTATAACATGACATTGGAGAATTTACTATCATATCGAACACTGATTTTTTTACATAAAATTATATATACTAGACAACCTAACTACCTATTCCGCAAAATTACTTTCTCTAGATCAAACATAGGTAACAAAATTAATAATATTAAATATAAAAAGTTATTTTCTGAGCAGCATTTCTATATAAACGCTATTCGTCTTTGGAACCAAATACCCCCTCAAATCCAAACTATAAGCAATGCAAAGCAATTTAAATCTGCCATCGCCAAATACTTTGGTTAATTTTTTTATTATATTACATATGTTACTATTAAAAACATTTAATTGACTCTATATATATTAACTTTTGAAAATCATATGTTAAATTTATTACACTTTTGTTAAATTTAATGTTACCTTTAACACACAATTTACGCCAATTTCTACCCAATACTATAAGACTTGTTCTTGATGTATTGTAATTACCTTATATAAATAAAATAAATAAATTAAAAAAACTCAAAAAGTTCGAAAATCACTAAAAATCTAATATTTCACTAAAAATTCAAATTTTTACCAAAAAGACAAAAAATTCGATAAAAATTTAAATTTCACCAAAAATTTTACATTTTACTAAAAAATTCTAAATTGCATCAAAAATTCAAATCACTGAAATTTACTCTTTTTAGCTAGTTTTGGAACAGGTCGCAGAACTAACCCAAAAGGGCATATTCATTATTAATAAATATAAAACTATTTTCGAAAAACAAATTAAAGAAATTGTTATACTTTTTATTTTTTAAATATTTTAATTTTATATATTTTTTTTTTCGATGGCGGCACCCCGAATCGAACCCAGGTTACTTTTACTTATCTCATGTTTTATAGTCTTACACGCTTATCACTCAGCCACAAAATTTTATTGCACGAGAGTTGCTAATTGCTCATTTAACAAGCATGCCAAAAATTAGCTCTAACTGGTTAAACTGGCTCTCAAATGGAACTTTGATGTTTGTTAGGTGTCAATTGGTACTTAATAGGAACTTTGGTGGCTATTAAGTGTCAATTGATACTCAACTGGTACTGAACGACCGGTACTATTACACCAATTGCTACCAATTTCCTGCAGGGTACATATAAGTATCATTTTAAATTAAATAAAATACTTTTCTTCATTAACATAAGGAGTGCGGTCAAAAAAATCTTAACATGTATAAAGTTCAACAATTTGGAAACGGTTGATACTACAGTTTTGATTGCTTTTTATTTAATTGACATTATACTATAGATCACAGAAAAATATAACTTTTATACTTCTAACCACTACTTATGAACTCGTAGACCTTTTTTGGTAACGCTTCCATTAGAGATTTGATAGTTGTTTCAGTCACTTTTTTTAAGAACATTCAGACCATCTCCTTTCAAAATCTCCGATATTTTGGAACACCTCTTTTGTCCTATATTCACCGGTCTTAGCTCCGGACAATTTAGAGGATTGACCACCCTTGGTACAACAACTACACTGCCGCTCATTTAAATACGACATAAATATTATTCAGAGTTTCCGGTTTCCTTCTCAAAATTCATAAGAGTATATAAAGTTTTTACAGTTTAAGTTTGGTGTTACCATTATTGTCCTTTTTTTAGATTAAACAAAGCATTTTTAAAGATTTCTTTTATAAATTTACAAAAAAAAAAAAAAAAAGTAAAAATGGAATTCAATTACGAAATTGCTTATATTAATTAATTTTTAATTGTTTTTGCTCCAATCATCAAAATGATAATATTAATGACTAGAATAATTGATATTATTATTACTTCTTTTCCTTAAATAGACTAAATGAGCCGAAAATTTTTGGAAATTTACTTAAATTTATTTTATTTTTGTATTTTTATAAACAAATCTTTCAATTTTCTTTATATTTTATTAACAGCAATTTACTAAAAAACAAAATTCTAAAACAATTAGAAAATTATTTATATTAATAAATCATATAATTAAATTCCAATATAAAGTTAGGTAATTATTTTATTAAAAATTCATTTGAAATATTTTTTTATGTGTATTAAAGTAAATTTTAACTTCTTTTAGCTCATCAGAATACGACATTTTTTTTATCTATTTTGTAACAAAGTAACATTTGTAAAGTATATTTTTATTGATTTTAATAAAAATTAAACTAGTTTGTTTTGAATTTCTACAAAATGGGAAGAGAAAAGGCGTTGTCAAACGAGGAAATTGGCAAAAGCAAAGCCTATAAGGAATGTGGACTAAATATTAGACAAATAGCAAATAAAATTGGTCGAACTCGTTGTGTGGTCAGTACTTATCTTCGTAATCCATCTAATTATTAAAAAAAAATATGAAAGGAAGTTCTTATACTGTTCTTTCAGCTGCAGATGGAGAAGCAATTATCAGAATTGCTTCCAACTGCCAAGACTCTGCTTTAACAATCAAAGAAAAAACTGGCTTTAAAGCAAGCTTAGCAACAGTAAAGCGTGTAATACAGAAAGCTACTAATCTTAAACGATTAAAAATTAAAAAGAAGCCACCTCTTAACCCATCTCGAAAAGAAAAAAAAAACTACTTTTTAACCGGCATCATATGACATGGTAAAAACATTGGCACAGAGCAGTATTTTCCGATGAAAAAAAAAAAAAAAAAAATAAAAAAAAAAAAATCAATTTAGAAGGACCAGATGGCTACAGTTACTATTTCCACGAGGTGTAATGGGCTGGGTTCAGTTTCCTACTATGGAACAAGCTATTTGCTATATTTTACTTCAAAAATGAACGCGAATTCATATATTATGTTCTGGAAAAAGCATTTCCTCATTTTTTCAATATTTTTAGCCCTATATCATAGACATATCAACATGATAATGCAACTATTCATACTGCAAATGTGGTTAAAAACTGGATTAGAAAACAAAATGTGACATTACTTGATTGTCTGCCATACTCTCCGGATTTAAATATAATGGAAAATCTGGAAACAATATGAAACAAAATCCGACCTAATTGAAGCCATTAACAAAGCGTGGAGTACGATTTCTTTGGATTACATAAAAAGCCATTATGACTCAATTCCAAACCGCATTTTTGAGGTTATCTCTAATAAAGGAGTTAGTACACATTACTAAAATAACCAAGAAATAAAAATTTTTAAAGTTTTTATTGAAAATTTTAAGTAATGTGATGAGCTAACACTTTTAGTAATTATTTTAATTTTTTGTTTTTTAACCCCTATAAAGTTTGATTTAATTTAATTTAAAAAATAATTTAAAAGTTAGTTGTTATTATTCACTAGCGATATATTAAATGCCAAAAGCAATTTTTGTATGTGTCGTTTTCAATTAAGCGGAAGGGTATATTAAATCTTTATAGTCTCTATAGACTATAGAGACTATAAATCCCAAAAATTTATTGTAATCATAAAAAAGCTACTACTTTTTTGAGATTTTCAGAAAAGAAACCGCTATTTATGACTTTTACCAATTTTACAATATATAGTGACTTATCCGATAAATATGATAATTTGCTTTTTATTCCATTGATCCAACAATATAACTAACTAATGTTTCGTGATTAACACTTTCAAGTTGTACAATATTAATCAAAAACTTTCCATTGTGATCCAAAACTCTAACAATTATATTTATAATATATCATCTAGTAATTTCTATGTATTAATCCATGCTTATCCATATAATTTTGCTTTCTAAAAATAAATTTATTTGTTTTCATTTATTTGGGCAATTCTTTAATTTCGTTTATTTTTGGCGTTCAAAAAAATTTCGAAAATTTTGTGTACCTTGGATCTAGTGGAACATAAATTTGGAATTTCCGAACAGCTGGTCAATGTCACAGGGGTGATAGTAGATGTGTAGGCAAGTTTAAGTTTTGAGCTTGGATCATATAGACCTACCTCGGGCGGGTCCACAAAGTCCCAAAGTTGAACACCTTGGGTATGAACATTTTTAAAAATAATCCTGATTCGTGATATCTGCTTTCACTTTGTTAAATTTCATCGGACTAGCCGTTCGGAAATTCCAGAATTATTTCCATTTAATATTTTAAATGGGACACTCAACTCAATAATTTTATGTATTTCAATCTTTTAAGACCCATTTTACAATTTTTTTCATGTCATACTTATTTTATTTTTTTATGGAATGAGTTAAAGCTTAAGAACCTCTGATTTTTAAACAAATAAAAAACTTGATGCGGCGTCGCTAAAATTTTTCTTTGTTTTTTGTTTTACTTTTTTTTTTTTTTTTTGCAAATTTCTTTATAATATGTATTTTCGTTTTTTACCTTTTGGTCAGCACTTATCATAATCTTGTTGTTGTGTTGTGTTGTTACGAATACAATAAAAAAACAAAATTACAAAAACAAAGTAATTGCTCATTGTCATCAACAAGAACTTCTATCTACTTTTTATTTTTTATTAAACGAAAGCTGACTAAAGCAAAATTTTGATGAGTACGAAAAAAATGAGTATTATTTGAACTTACTATTTTCTCCGACTCATATTAGAGTTGTTGGGTTAAAATGTGGACATTTTGGTACTTTTTTGGGAAAAAATAGATTAGATTTAAAAAAAAATAAGTGTTACAAGAAATTTACTTTGATTTGATTGAAGAACCATTGAATTTCAAAGTGTTTTTCTTTGAAATATGAATAATTAGATATAAGACATATGACAATTGGTAATATTGTCTGATAAAGTAAATTAAAGTGCTTAAAACACCTGGTTCTCCAAATATAAAATGTTTATGTATTTATAAATGTATTTTTCATTAAAAAAATGAAGCGCAAAATATTATTATTTTATCATTAATTCTCCATAAGAAAACAACTTAATAAAACGTTTGTCGATATTGCTTGAGGCAATATAGTGAAACACTAATTTCTTTTCAGGGTTGTGTTCCAGGTAAATTCTAAAAAATATTAAATGAGATTAGGGTTGCCATTTAGGCTGGATTTTACAGATTTTTTTTGACCATTATCCAATTTCCAGTTAATATAAAATTTGTCCAGCTAAATATATTACTTTGGAAAAATGAAACCAAATGAACAAACTCTCAAAATAATAATATAATTATGAAATGTTATACATATGTATGTATTGAGGAGTTTCAGAAAAAAGCACTCATTCATATTCTTTGGCCCATATTTTTTATTAAGGGTATACATTGAACTCCCTAACTCTCTTAATATCAGTGGTGTTAGGCTTTTTTCTCAAAAAATCTTCAAAAATAGGAAAAAATATCATCAAAATCGTCACAGAAATTTAAAAAAATCGTCAAAAAAACGTCACTATCAAAAACTTTAAAAAATAAGTTTTTTTTTTTTTTTTTCATAAATAAAGTTAAAATTTTGTTAAAGAACATAATATTTAAAATAGTTTATACAATAAAACTTATAATTTGAATTATATCAGTGAACTTTTGACAGAATTTCTTAAGTGCAGATTGTTTAACGATTAAATTAACACGCTAAAGTCGCATCGTTAAGACTAATAGTTATTTTCTTACTTATATTTGGAAATATATGCTGCAGCATGCCGTTGAGTAATTATTATTTCCATGGACATTTTTAAAGCAGTTTTTTAGCTTTCCACAGTTTTTTAGCTTTTGTTTAGTTAAGTTAAAAGTCTACAGATATATTATTTACAAAAACATAGTAGTTTATAACGTAATTATTATTAATATTCCCTGAAATAATTGTTCGAGTTTTGAAAAAAATTGACGCAGTATATAATTAAATAAAAAAAAAATTCAAACGTAAACTTATTTTTTCGTTATTCTTTGAATTATTTTTAAAATATTATTAAAACTTCATTGAATTATTTTAAATTATGAAATTCCTAAGGATTTCTTTTAGTTTCGTTTGTTTTGTTTGATAACTTTATAGATTTCCTTTTTCCAAAAAAAAAAAAAAAAAAATATTGATATGAATACAAAATATTTTTGCAAAAATTTACAATTCTTTTATTTGATTTCTGTTATATCTTATTATTCTTCATCAATCCAATTAAGAAAATTTTTTAATAAAAAAAGTAAGGTATTTTCTATTTATGATTCAAAAAGGCATTTAAATTATGTGTGTTAATTATGAATGAATTACCAAAATTAAATATTTCCCTATATTAAAAGTACAAAAATATACATTATTACACAATTTTTCTGAAATTTATATAATCGCTGACACAAAAATATAGTAAAAAGTATTTCATTTAAGAAAATATTAGCGACTCACTATAAAAAATCGTCAATCGTCAATAGTGTTTATAAACCGGTTAACCGAAAAACCGGATTTTTCTTCAAATTTCGGTTATTTGCGAACCGGTTAATTTGAAATATTCAATTTCGGTTAACCGGTTTACCCGGTTTTTCTGTGTCGGTTAACCGGTTTCAAAAATTTGCTAAAAATATCACAAAATTTCGTCCTTTAGTTGTTTTTTTCTGAATTTAAAATATAAGAACATATTTTTAAACTATTAAAAATGTTTGCTGTTTGAGTTAA
This sequence comes from Protophormia terraenovae, assembly GCA_951394005.1. Taxonomy (NCBI): domain Eukaryota; kingdom Metazoa; phylum Arthropoda; class Insecta; order Diptera; family Calliphoridae; genus Protophormia; species Protophormia terraenovae. The sequence goes on from OX596075.1 coordinate 20,894,453, forward strand.
CAAGTAGCCAGGTGATATATATTTACTTGTTTGAAGTTAAATATATTTTAAAACTGTATGTATAAATAACTCAGATAGATAATTAAGCATTCCATTTACAAAAACTTTAATTTCATGCGAATGAAATTTTCCAAAAGAACAAAATACTTATGTAACATTACACCTACTAATGTAATGCTTAAGATAAAAATAAGATTTTATATAGGATAACAAGAATAAAGACTTCAAAAGTAGAACTAAATAAGTGCAGAAAATGTACTTGATTAATAATCTTCTAAATGATTAATAATCATCTAAAAATTAAAAACATATCTCTTTTTAGCAAAAAAAAAAAAGTGCTATTTATTTTTCCAATTTTATGCAGATATATTTATAAATTTTTTTTTTTTTTTATAAAAATTATATAAACTTTTCCTTGAGAGAAAAACTTAAAATGCGGTGAATATAAATCATAATATAAAGCACATTATCCTAGGTCTAAAGCTTCCTTTTTGTAAAATTTGGATAATTTAATTTTAATTTTCAGCTAGAAAAATGAAAAATAAAACTGAAAAAATACTTTATAGAATAATTTTAGATCATTATTAAGCTTCAAAAGCTGTGCTAAAAGATGCCATAAAAGTTGTAAATTATATTAAATCTAGCCTAAAGGCCAAAAAAAAGGATTATAAAATTTCGATGTAAATCAATCGCAATTTATAAAGAACACTGCAGTGCACTGTTTATTATTTGGTGCATGGTTAAACCAATAAGTTGAAAAACACTTTTTTTAGCCAAAAATATTTTTATTAAGCTTCAAATTAGAGCAATTATTTAAATGTCGGTTAACCGGTTTGACCGGTTTTTTAGTAGACGGTTAACCGAAAAACCGGTTTTTTAATTTTACCCAATTTTCGGTTAACCGTCAAACCGGTTTTTTGAAAAGTCGGTTTTTTATAAACACTAATCGTCAAAGTACTAAATTCATTGAAAAAAATCGTCAAAATGACGTAAAATCGTCACACCTAACACCACTGCTTAATATAGTAAATATTTCCTCTACTATTTTTAATGTATTCAATCGTGCATTTATAAAAAAATCAAAAATTAAAATTTAAGGAGTGAGATCGAAAAAATCTTAACATTCATAATATTCAATAACTTGGAAACGATTGATTTTTGTATGAAATTTGGTTTTAAATTCCGAGTCCTATTTTTGGCTTTTAATTTTGAATTCCAGTTTGGAATTTTTTGAACTTTATATGTTATCAACTTTCCCATTAGCTTTAAATTTTCGCACCAAATAGTCAAAGCACTGAGAAAACTGAGCTGATTTTCTACCAGATGTGTTTGGAGTTCCTTTCAATATGCCTTCAATTTTCTGGCCTTCCCAATATCTTGTGGTCCTTTTTTCTTACCGAACTAGGTTTCACATCAATAGTCAAATTCTCCTGATACTGTTTAATAACATTAGAAACAGTTTACGGACGACATTTAATTCTGTGGCCAATTATTTGTAAGACCTATTTGGATTTTTTGAAATTTTTTAATAACTTGTAGGACGTAAATTTTTTTCGTCACTTATTTTGATGAAAATAAGGACAAATTAACATGGTTGTTATAAAAATAATAACTGAAGTATTTTTCCATGATAACTAGATAAAAAAAAAAAAAATGTGAACATTGATTCCGAAAAAAGTTATGAGGCAAAATGTGTGTTAAGATTTTTTCGATCTCACTCCTTATAAAAGTTTCATTAATACAAATTTTTTAAATACGTTGTAATTTCTACTACACAACAAACTTTTTGGGGGGATTTTTTAATAGCCTTCTACGGCTGTACGATTTTCAAATACATATAATTTCCAAACTATTATATTGCTCTAAAAAATTTTTCATCAATATTTTCACCGTTAAAAGTACTATAGTTGATGAAAATTCAGAATAATCTTAACTGAATCAGAACATTTAATTTAGACAATATTTTCATTTCTTTTAGCCAAACGTATTTTTTGAAAAATTAAATAATTAAATCTCAATAACTTCAAAGACAAATTTTAAGTTAAATATGTGCAGAAATGAAGTTAATAAGAAAGTTTCTTATGTCCAGCTTTTTTTTTTTTTCCTAAATCCAGCTTTTTTATCCCGAATGTGCAGGTTTTTGTAAATCAGAACCTGGCAGGCCGGTCAACTTCATCAATATTTTCACCGTTAAAAGTACTATAGTTGATGAAAATTCAGAATAATCTTAGCTGAATCAGAACATTTAATTTAGACAATATTTTCATTTCTTTTAGCCAAACGTACTTTTTGAAAAATTAAATAATTAAATCTCAATAACTTCAAAGACAAATTTTGAATTAAATGTGTGCAGAAATGATGTTTAATAAAAAAGTTTCTTATGTCCAGCTTTATTTTTTTTTCCTAAATCCAGCTTTTTTATCCCGAATGTGCAGGTTTTTGTGAATCAGAACCTGGCAGGCCGGTCAACTTCTATCTTTGTTGAAATTGGTTAATAAAAAAATACTAAAAAATTTAATTTGTCATCGGAATTCCATTCCAGTAACCAAAAATCCTAAATTTTTGCAAAATCTCTCTTTTTTTGAACCAAAAATATTGATTTTCACCAAAAATTTAATTTTGCGTTAAACTCAACGAAAATTCGTAATTTTACAATAAATATAAAAATTATATTAAATGATAAATTTTCATAAACACGATTTTTTGCTTTTAAATTTCGCTAAAAATACTATTTTCTTTTTTTGAAATTTCATTTAAAAAAAATTTTGCATGCGATAAAAAATGTTTAGTTCAGAAAATTTTAATAATTTTTTTTTTCACATGTAATAAAAAAATTTTTGAAAAACAAAATCACGTGGGATAAAAATTTTACACAACTCTCATATTAAATATTTGGAATAAAAAATTCCTTATGTTAAAATATCTACAACATATCAATTTTTTGCAAAGAAATATTGCATGCTATAAATAATATTAACTTTTCATATATAAAATTTGGTATACAAATTTATTGATATTGCATGCAATAAAATATAGTTTGCAAAAATTCTCATAACAAAAATTATGAATTATGAAAATCATTAATAATTTCAGGATAAAAAAAGTTTACAAAGAAATATTGCATGCGATAAAAAATTTTTAGTTTACAAAATTCAAATAATTAAATTCTTCAGATCGCATTCAATAAAAAAAAGTGCAAAAATATCTCCTGCAATAAAAAGTTTAAATATGGCAGAACTCTCATATCAAAACTTTTTGACAATTTTTTTATGTCGAAAATATATTCTCAAGGTATGAAAATGTTTGCAAAAAATATTTCATGCGATAAAAAATGTTTAGTTTACAAAATTCACATATTTAAAGTTGGAATAAATAAATTCTTCAGATCGCATGTAATAAAACAATGTGCCTGCGATAATATTCTGAATTCTCATACCAAAAATTTGGAACAAAATTTTTTTATGTCGAAAAAATATTTTCAAGATAAGAAAATGTTTACAAAAAATATTGCATGCGATAAAAAAAATTTTAGTTTGTATATTGAAAATTACAAAATTTTTCATATAGCATGCAATAAAAATATTTGCCAAAAATATCGCATGCGATAAAAAGTATACAGTTCACATATTGAAAATATAGAATAAAATTTTTTTTTCATGTAAAATAATTTCGAAATTATAAAGTTTACAAAGAAAAAAATATTGCAAGCGATAAAAAAATTTTAGTTCACAAAATTCATATATTAAAAATTGTAAATACAAAATTCTACATAGAGCATGCAATAAAAATTTTGATAAAAATATCACGTGCGTTACAATTTTGCAATTTACAGAATTATCATATTGTAATATAAAATTGTTCATGTGGTTAAAATATTTCAAGAAAAAAAAAAAGTTAAATATCGTAAATCGACATTTTTCGTTTTGTCGTTTTTTTAGTTTTGTAGATTTTTTCTTGTTATTTCGTTAACAATTTGTGCTGCAATATTTAAAACAAAATCTATTATATTTCAGAAATTTCCAAATTAAAGAAACTGTTTAAATTAGGAGTGAACTCTATTTTGTTTAAACTAATATTAGTTACATTTTAAAATAAGTTTTTTCTTATAATCCTTCAAAAATAAAAAATATCCTTTTTTTCTTGTTTTAAAATATGATTAAATATTATTTGTTTTTATTTAAAAAAAATTCAAAAAGAAAAACTTTACACAAGGTACTTAATGACTATGAATATTACTAATATTTGGGATAATTAAAAGGGGTAAACAACTTTGGCGATTCATATTTACTTTATGAGTACATTTTTTTTTCTTTTTCAAAAATGTTTATACAATTATAATATAGAAAACGAGATAAATATTATATAAACGAGAAGATTTTATAATATATTTACAAATCGTGGTTACATTTTAAAAGTGATTCAAGGGTATTATTTTTTTTAAATATTAATATTATTAATTTTAAATACATACCAATAATAATAATTATAAATAGACTCTTAAGTTTTTTATGTAACTATAAATACAAGATATGTTGTTTTTATGTTAAATATATTTTGTATTTTGTTAATAAATGTATTTTATAATAAATTGTATGTTAATTAAATATGGCCTAATTTAGTTGCTAATATCACAAGGAGATCGTATATTAAATTAAAATATATTTAATAACTTAAAAGAAATAACTTAGTGTTAATGTTAATAATATAAACTTAAAGTCTTAGTGATTTTAAAAGTAAATTAAAAATTAATAACATTTTATTTTTTTTGTTATGTTTCTCAATTAATTAAAGGCACATTTTGTTTTTTTGAGCATTTGAAATAAAAAGGAAAAACTTAAGGTTGTAAAATATTAACTTAAAGAAATAATCTCATTTTATTTTTTAAATTGTATAAAAACTAATTTATTGGCACCAAGAATTCACTTGATTATAGAAAAATATTTATTTCAAAGGAAAATGTACAATTGAGGTTTAAAAAAAAGTGTTGTTAGGTAAATAAAACCTTTAATGTGGGCTTTATTTGTTCAAACAAAATTAAGATATTAAAAATAATTTATGATAGCCTAAAAGTAGGCTTTATATTTTGTTTTAAAATAAAACCTAAAAGTAGGCTTTATATTTTGTTTAATATAAAATACTAAAAGTAGACTTTATTTTAAAATTTAATTTCTTAATTTTGTTTAAAACTCAAAATGAATTTTTCATTAATTAATAAAAAATTTTTTTCTTAAATTGTATCTTCTGTTTCAATTTTTTTCATAAATTCTATCTAAAAATTTGTCTCTTTAATCTTTTTTCTAAAACTATAAAATCCAAAATTTCCTAAATATTAAACTTATTATTATATTCAGCAATATTGTATGACAAACTTGTGTTACGGTAAACATTTTATTCGTAGAACTTTCTACATTCGCCTCCAACATATTGGACACTGTCAGTCCCGACAAAATAAGATTTGTGGTTATTTTATGACCCTGGGCTGCTATTAAATTTGATATCTTTTCTGCTTCCCTGGTACAAGCTTCAATTTGCATTCGTGTGGGTGTATTAGTTCTGGGTACAATAGCCACAAATATACCCACTTCCATGGTAAGGAAACCAGTCAATTGACATTCACTTATTTGTATTAAAGAATCCAATTCCTTGAGTACACTATGTAGGGTAAGTAAATCTTTATGTTGTCCTTTTAAAGCATAAAGAGCTCTATCGATTTGTTTGCGTGAATAGATAATACGAAAAGCTCCAGCACAAATGGGGCAACAGGCTCCTGGAGGTATAATAGAACGACAATAGGGTGAGGGGGTGTTAGGGCATTTTACTTGGCGACATCTTTTACGTTCCATTTCATTAGTCAAGAGACCCACTTCGCGACATCTTCCTTTATAATCGACTAAAACATAATCCGCCCAGGCAGCACATTCATGAGGATAATCCACCCCATTAATGCCACATACTGGACCCTTCCAAGTACAACCACGATTGCAGGAGCCCCAGTGAGAGAAGGAAGCCTTAGACGATAATAAATCGCAAGCAGATTTAAATGTAACACCTTTAGAATCGCAAACAGAATGTTCAGTTTTGCCACAGGGTAAGGATTGATTAACTAGAATAAATATATCCAATAATTAATAACGAAATTTAAAACCTTATCTAGATTAACTTACCACATTTGTACTGTAAACAGGGACGATGCATGGTGGACAAACAGATTTGCCTATGAGGCAAACATTGAGTACCCACTGGGCAGTGAAAAGTTCCTGGTGTACAAGGATTCCACACTGAACAGGCTCCATATTCTAAATCACTATCTTGTACTCCCAAGCAACGTGCTATGCACAAAGAAGGATAAGTGCGACCATTGCTGCCACATACAGGGACATAATGGGTAGGACAATTGCAGGGTAAACTGGTATATGAAACATCCGTATAACCTAAATCAAGAAAAAATAACATTAAGCCCAATTCAATTGGAAATTAAACTCAAATCTTACCAGGCATTTTACATTGTTTTTTGGTGCAGGTAATCTCTTCGGCATAACAAGTACACAAATTACATTCCAAATAAAATGAAGTGCCATGTTTAATTTTTCTACCACCGGGCAAAACACAACTTTCATAAGAAACACTCGGTAAAGGTTGACAATGTTCAATGCGTCCCTGCAGACCACAACGACAAACTTTAAAGCCACCACGATTGGCGGTCAGCTGAACAGGAATGCGTACATAAGCACCAAAAGGTACTAAATAATTAGAAGTTTCTCCTAAAGCACAACCAGGTATACATTTATACGTAGAAGAACCATTACGAGCTGCCAAACATACTTCACTGGCATTACAGGGATGACCCCTGCAGGGAGAAGTAATCTTATGATGTCCTCCAGTCTCTTTAGGTGCATCACTTTCTTCTAAATAAGGCCTCAAAGAAATACAGGGCACTCCCTCACCTTCTGGGTGTAATCTAGCACAAATGGCATCAGCATTCAGTGATGTATTCATACGTGTCCAATCCATACATTCACTTAATATTTCATAACAATTTTCTCGACAAATATGATTATAATGACCCTGTATGGAACAGGGTTTTATTTGTAAAACACAAGCAATAGCTTTCCATTTATCTGGAGAACATCGTGTCATATTTTTAATTGGCAGATTAACACCTGGTAAACTAACAAAACCTCTTTGTTGCCACATCAATAAATCTGATTTTGCCGCCATGTCAGCTTCTACAGTACAACTGCGAAATAGTTCTGTAGGACGATTATTAAAATTTGTACAAAAACTTAAACCATCACAGCCCAATTCACAAGGTTCATCTACTTCATCTATACACTGACGCAATTCCAATTCATTGGGTTGCATTAAACATGACGTTTCAAAATTATTCATACTATTTGTCCAATCTGTGGTATAGGTTTGTGAACATAATCTTCTACATTTTGAGGATAAAGATTTTTCGCAACAATGTAATTTGGCACCATCTATACCCAAACGATTGATTTGTGATACCTCCGTTTCTTGATTACTTGTTATGACGGCTGGTACAAAGATTTTACGTTCAGCTGTGAAAAAACACTGCCATAAGGGAAGATGGGGTAATACTGTGCCACAACCTCCCGCTTCTAGTTCTCCTATAATTATATCAGTACTTTCCGTGGTATTCAAGACAGCACGACAAGTATTGCGACAGTTTTCGTTATCGGAAAAGTCACAACAGGGAAGATCTGATGGGAAAATAAATAAAAGGAAATTCGTTACATTTTGCGAGTAATTTTTTATTTCTAATACTTACATTTATGGGAATTGGTAACGGGTGTCATATCCGTAACATTTTTGACACATTGCAATACATCAGCATTCTTTTCTCCGCACATTTCATGCAAACGTTTGCGATTATTTCTTTTATGTGATGTATGGGGTTCAAAGATTTCACGACAAGCCTGTAAAAGGGAATGAAATATAATTTTTCGATTAATTTACATAGAAATAAAATATGGAGTTAAATTTCAATAACAAGAATTTATTTTGCTGACTTTAACTTGGCATGAAAGAAACGAACATCAGTTTTGAATGGAACACAACATTGGCATTATTATTTCCGGAAATAACGGGAGTTCCTTGACGCAAAAAGTCACCATTTAGTTTGAAGTACAAGATTCGTTAAACATTCAACCTACTCAGATCGTCGTACCTCGAACTAGACTACCAGATTCTAGATCCACTTAAACTGATCTCTTGCTAGACACTTTTGGCAACTTGACAAGTGTTAAAAACTCCCTACCAATCCACAAAGGGCCAGGGAGATCGATTTTTGGCCAAAACCCTTTATCGTTGTCGGATATGGCCAAAAATTCATATGTCAAGGTTATTGGACTTGCTGATTCCAAAAATGAACTAAAAAATAAAAAGTTCAAAATGACGGAACCAAAATGGCTGCAACATTTTTAAGAAATTTTCAGATCCAGCTAAAATTTTGTGTATAGGCAGTTTTAGAGTTACTTAATTTGAAACTGAAATCAGAATTTGAAAAAACAAAATGGCGGTCTTAACATGTTTCTTTAAGTTATGTTAATTTCTTCAAAAATAGACTTTTTTTTATAATCGATAAATGTGTCAAAAACCAAATACCAAAAACCAAAAACTTTGAAATCTGTATTCCATAAAATTATCGAAAATATTAAAAAAATGCAAAATGGCGTCCAAAATTTTTTGTTGCTGTATCTTTCTAAAATTAAGTTTTCTGTTTGTTTTTGATGTTACTGAATTCAAGAACAAACATTAAAAAATAATATATGAAAGTTATAGTCGGTATATTTCGACAATATAACACCCTACATCAATGCGTTTGTACATTAAAATGATTTCCGAAATTTTCGAAAATGGACCTAATATGAAATTAGTTTATATGATTTTTACTGATTTTAAAGTTAATTGTGTCAAATATTGCCATTACACTGTAATTTATGTTCGATTTTGGGAGTTAAAGTGATTTTCGAAAGTGGGCTTATATGGGAGCTATGCCTAATTGTGGACCGATCTTCCTGATTATTTGTACTGAATTTTATTAAAATAGTGATATAAATAAGGAATTTCTAAGCGTTAAAACCCTATTCGTGGGGTATTTGTATAGGAGCGAGTTGAAATAATTGACGAATCACGATCAAATTCCATACTGTTTTTCTTCTTTTAAATAGAGATAGAAAATTAACTGCATCTATAATTATATCGAAAGTATCCATTTTTGTGTAAATAGACTGGATAATTATTTATTTGAAAAAATATCTAAATGTTTTCTTTAAATTTATGTTATTTTGATATCTAGGAACACTATTATAAATTGGTGCGATATGGTCATTTATCATTTGGAGCAAGTTTGGGCAACTATTTTCAAAAACTAACATTCTAATAGATTTAAATATATAAAAATATTGCTTTTATCTGACTGAGGATTTGTGTGGATTTCTGTAGAAAAAGGTTAATATTAAACAAATTTTAACTTATTTGATTAAAATTGTAAAAAATATACTATATGTTAATAATTTAAATTCGGGTTATTTTTGTTATAACTGCCGAAACTACCCAAAAAAATGGGCCTTCAATAAAATTAATTTCTAACAATTTTTTTAACTTTGGTTCGATACAGAAGGAAATTGTGTAGATGGATAAATTTCGGAAAACATACTTTTAGATGTTTCTAATAATTTACCAAATACGTTACTTTCAAATTCTTAAAAACGACTTATGGCCAAAAATATATCTCTCTGTGCAATCGTTTGTTTCACAAGATGAATCAATTTCAATAATTTATGTACTTTCACAGAAAAAATTATTACCGTCTTTTTTATAATTAACTCAGTTGTTTAATTTTGCATCAAAGTTTAATAAATATATGGGAAATTCTTCAAATTCGTTTACTTTTGATGTTCAAAAAAATGTCGAAAATTTTTAAATGGCACATCAACGATATTTAATACCAATATTCCCTGGCTCTAGTGGAACACAGATCTGTTCGCGTGAATGACTTTTACCGAACGGCAACAATGTTTTTGCGGTTTAAGATAAAAATTTATAAAAAAATTGCCGAAATTCTATTTATAGTCCTAAATCAAAAATTATTGCATTTATGTACTCTACAATGATGTATCTAAAATACAAATTAAAAATATCGCGATAAGTTAAGTATGCGTGGATATATTAGAGATTTAATAATTATTAAACCTTCTTATAAATTTTGCAAAATTCAGTTTTTATACCCTACACCACCATAGGTGGTTGGGGTATAATGCGTATGTGCTGATGTTTGTAACGCACAGAAATAATTATCGGACCACCACCTTAAAATATACCGTTAACGATATCCGTCCATCCGTCCGTCCGTCTGGCTGGATATCCGTCCATGTAAACCTCACAAGAAGTACAAATTTTAAAGATATCTTGATGAAATTTGGCACAGATAATTATTTTGGTACAAGAACGAACCCTATTGAAATTGGTTATGATCGGTTCATTATTTCACCTGGCTCCATACAAATGTCCTCCCGGAATAGGGGTTTAACGATCATAAATGCCGTAAATATAGCAATATTTCAATGAAACTCGCTATAAAGGAGTTTTATATAAGTGTCAATATATGTGTCAAATTTCATCAGGATCGGTCCATAATTGACCATAGCTCCCATATAAACCCCTCTTCCAAAAATCACTTTAACGTGCATACATCCCATACGAATGATAGTATCAAGTTAATATTCAACACAAATAAGTTTTATATAAGTAGAGACAAAATTTATGAGAATCGGTCCATAATTTACCATAGCTCCCATATAAACCCACTTCCGGGAATCACCCTAAAGGGCATAAAATCATATAGATGTTAGTATAAATGCATTGTTCTGCATTTGTATAATTTATTTTACATTAAGTAAAAGTGTTGGTTTACAATTGGACACAGGTCTAATGGTGTAGGGTATCATATGGTCGGTCTTGACCGACTATAGTCTCTCTCTCGTTAGTGATGTAGTGTTGTTCATATTCATCCATTTATTGCAAAATTCATCATCTTTTTAAATAAGTCATAAAACAATGTCATTTATATACATTTTTTAATTGCACTTAGTCAAATCTCTAAAGTTGCATTAAATGAAAAATCGTACTATTTTTCGAACGCCACATTGATTTTGATATATGGTATTAAAACAGCTACAGATTGACGTATATCATCGCCAATTTTGATTAGCGCCTTGGCGATTAATGTTAAACTAAAAATATCGCGTTCCTAGCCCATGAAAACCGTTGACGAATATTTTTAGTGAAATTATATTTTATGCGTAAGTAAAACTTTACACAGGAACTTATTTCAGTTTAACGTCAACATCCGCTATAACAAAATATGCAAAATTGCTGAATTCTTTAAAATAGCTATACAAGTTTAGCAAATTAATATTTTAAAATGCCACAATGATTTTTAAATGTCATTTAGAAACCTTCTTTGATAACGCTATACACTAGCTTTACTGAAATAACGTTGTTTGGGTACCTCTTACAGCATTTCTGTTGAGGGCACATTAACGAGATATATATTACGTTTATACGTACCATTTACTCGCAATTAAAAATATTGCGATATGAAAATTTTGCTGTATTAACAGTGAGTTAGTATTATATTTGTAAGTTAGTAACTCACGAAAAATAATCGTGATTAGTGAAGCTAATTGCAAATAAAACGTACAGCGTTGCCACTTCCTTTTACGGTCACAGAGTTTTCGATGATAATAGTTTCATTTTTCCGATCTGGCATGACAAGTTAGAAAATATATTTCTTTGTGCAATTTGCGTATAAACAGTGAAATATTTATTTGCAAGTTATTTTTATTTGCAATAACCGCACATATAAACGTAATAATATATTAAATGATGCATAATTTCAAGAGCTTTTAGGCGACTTTTGGACAACACAATTTGACACTGGTTAATTTCACGCTAATTAAATCCATGCAGGTCCTTTTCTACAAGTGTTTATGGTCTACATTAGAAGAATTGGACATTTATGCTAAAATATGCGACTACAGCAATAAAAAAAAAAAACTTGTTAGTTTCTAACACTTTTTTGAAATTTTTGAATTTGGGCGCTTGCCGGCACCACATGGAACCGTTTCAGGTCTTGAATTTTTTTTCTGTTGTTCGGTTTCATAAAGGCAAACGTAAAAAGAGAATTGCCCATATCCAAGAAAAAATAAAATAAAAATAAATTTTAGAATGATTTTCTTTCCTATACACTTTTTTAATTCATTCAACCATCTACTTGATTAATTTAATTAATTTATTAATTGGAAATATTTTTCTGTTCCTCATTTTTTAAAGTTTTTAGTAATTGATATAATCATTTTGGTAAGAGGTGCTAATTTAAACAAGTTTATAAATAAATGAATTATTTTCATATATATTTGTTAATTGGTGACTTTTTTCTGTGTTTTTTTTTTTTTTCATTCGGAAGTATATGTGTGGAAGTATTTTATCTGGTCTGCTTAACTAATACTCTATGTCACTGTGCCCTGATACCCAGGCAATTAAGTGCATTTTGTACTGCTAGTTCTAGTTCAGAGACCTGCCGCAATTACGAACCTTTCTTACTACTAAAATCTCAATAAGTATAAAGATCTATAGATAAATTTTAAAAAGAGATGATATAAGAATACCATATCGCCTAAAAGTAAACTTTAAAAGACTTAATTCCGGTTTGTCTATTGTCTCGTTTTGCGATTTGCAGTAATCAGAAGAATCCGTACATTTAACAGTTCGAGATTAAATTTGGCTTTTTCTAAGAATTTTGTGAAATGTAAACTTTTATCGCATGCATTTTTTTTATTGCATGCTATATAAACATTTTTGTTTTTAAAATGTTCAATATGTGAAATTTGTAAATTTTATCGCATGCAATATTTTTTTTGTCATTAAAATATTTTTACAACATAAATTTATTATGCGATATTTTCAATACGAAAAATTCTTTGCAGTCTACTTTTTTCTCATGCGATTTTTTTTGCAAAACTTTTTTATTGTATGTGATATGAAGAATTTTTATTCCAAATTTTCAACATTTGAATTTTGCTATATTCTTTTGCACATATAGTGGGTAGAAAAGACCCCATAAAGTATATATATTCTGGGTCCTGGTTAGATTCTGAGCCGATCTAGCTATGTCCGTCCGTCTGTTGAAAGCAGGATAAGGCTCGAACGGGACAACGTAGGGGGATGAAATTTGGCACGAAATTTAGGATTGAAAATGTCGGTTAGACAAGAAAGTTATGGGTTAAAAACTAGAAACACAGGGGTTCGTTTTATACTTTTCTGCTGATATCTCTTCAACAAAAGCATGTATGACAACGAATTTTTGTTATTTGGCCAAGCCGAATATAACATTCACGCTTGTTTATGTTGAAAATATTTTTTTCCAGATGAAAAAATTGTTTGTTACAAATTTTTAATATAAGAATTCTGCGATATGTAAAATTTTTGTATCGCAAGCGATATTTTTGAAAACTTTTTTATTGCATGCGATCCGAAGAATTTTGTTTCAAATTTTTCAATATTTGAATTTTGTCAAATACAATCTTTTTTATCGCGTGCGATAATTTTCAAACTTTTGTTTTTTATTTTCTCATGAAATATTAAGAATTTTTATTCCAAATTTTCAATAAATTTGTGAACTGGAAATTTTTTTTATTGCATAGGATATTTTTTGGAAAACTTTTCATCTTAAAAAATATTTTTACGACAATAATTTTTTATTTGACATTTTCAATATGTTATTTTTGACCTATAAACTTTTTTATCGCATGCAATATTTTTTGCAATCTTCATTTTATTGTATGCGATATAAAGAATTTTATATTCCAAATTTTCAATAGTGAATTTTGTCAACTACAATTTTTATTTATCGCATGCGATAATTTTTTTAAACTTTGGTTTTTTATTGTATGCAATATTTAAAAGCTCTTTTAATTTATCATATTTATCTTCACACATATTAAAATTTTGGATACCCAGGTGGAAGAATAAGTTGTTTTCCCAACAAATTTTCTAAAAAGACTTAAAGCGTTTGATGGAAAACTTTAACTAATTTACTTCGTATCACTAAGAAAATGCTTATCAGATTCCTTCTTATAGCATATTTAATTAATTTTATTCATAATCAAAAAAATTCCTTTGATGTTCGTAGAGATTTTTCTTTGATTTAAAATAATGAGAGGGTGTTACCAAAAATATTTATTATTCTTATACACTTTTTTAATTAATAAACCCACCCACTAAATTTTAATTTACTCATCTAATGTATTTATCCAAATGTCTTAAAAATGTTAAAATCTACAAACACAACTCAATTGACAATATCAGCAGTAGCCATAGACTCTGATAAATTATACACATATTTCTCTTCACTTACCTGTAAACATTCTGAGGTGCGTGCATTGCCACAACAACGATCACCGGCCTCCTGACGTTCAAAACATGCAAACATGTGTTGCTCATCACTTTGGCGGCAGGCATTGATCAATTCACCCGTGGACGATGATGTTGCACAAGCATTACTGCAACGCGGTGATACACCCAAAGCACAACAACGACGACCAGACCACTGAGAACCTCGGGAAACGGCTGTAATTAAAAGAAAACAGTAAATAGAAAAAAAAAAATATTAGAGAAATGTAAACAAAAAAATTGAAATAATTTATTTACTAAGGAGAGTAGAGATGGCAAGAGTTCGAGAGAAAGCAAAAGAAAATCCCTGTCAAACTAGTATAATTTGTTTATCTTAAATATTTCTATACGGTTTACTTTTCTTCTGTTGTTGTTTGTTTGCTTTTGTTTTTGTTAGTATGTGTAAATTGTCATTGTAATTGATGACAGGCAATTAGATTTAAGTTTGTGTCTATGACAACGATCATTTTAAAGTGGCTCTTTTAAATTTGTATTTTCGTTTTTTTTGTTGTTGTTGTTGTTTTTGCAATTGTTGTTACGGCTTTTGTGTTTGTTGTATTCGCTTGTGTTCTGCCACACAAATAAATCACATTTCAATTGCTTGCATGCAGTAAGTACGTTCATACGAAATTAAAATACAAGTGCCATCCATTCAGGCAGCCCGTCATTCGGTCATATAGTCAACTAGTTGCAAGTGTTTTTTTTTTTTTTTTTTTTTTTGTTTTATTTTATTTTTTTCTCATTACAAGTGGGCGTTTGTTATTTTCTCTCTTCTTACAAGTGTTCAATTTCATTAGTTCATTCAGCCAGATTTGCATGTGTGATTGGATAATCTGAATGTTAACTTGGAAGAGTCTAATAAATGAATTATGAACCACATAGATGTTAGTAATCTAAAGCAATACAATTTAACTTAATGAATTTATATGCTATACAAAGTTTTTTTTATCTTTTTGGAATGATGTTGACAGTTAGTAGTATTGTCGGCGGTTTTAAAATAGAAAGGAGAACTTTATATCAGATCGTTTGTTTAGGAATTTTAAATAGAAATTATCATTGAAGGATTTATGCTACATAAAATATTGCAAATTTCACTATTTTATTTTTAAAAAGCTTTTGATTTGTCAATATTTAAAAGTTGCCGCCAAATGTTATTGTCAAGATCTTTGAGATTGGTTCTAAAATTGTTTGGAATATATATTTGTATGTTCGCTCTGGAAGTTGCACCACCAACATTTTTAATCTATATATATAAAAGAGTAACGTTACTGACTGACTGACTGACTGATTCATCATCCCACAGCCCAAACGGCTGAAACTAAAGAGACGAAATTTGGAACGTAGGTAGGTCTCCCTCCATATAGATCCACTAAGACGGGATTTTTGGAAATTCGAATGTTTAGGGGGTAAAAATGGGTAAAAACGGGTAAAATCGGTAACCTTATAACTCGCAAACTAATAAAGATACAAAAAATGTTGAATAGTTATCGTTATTCATTTAAAAAATAATTGGACAGGTGTCTGGTACTTTTTTGAAAGTCGGCCGTTTTAGGGAGAAAACGGGTAAAAACTCTATTTTGGTACTTTTTTGACACCATATGTATCTTTGAAACCAATCAACATACAGATAAAATTTATGTCGTATTCATAACTTATCAAAAAATGAGAAATACAAATTTGGTACTTTTTAGAAATTCAAACGTTTAAGGGGTAAAAATCGTACCTATTTTTGGTACTTTTTTCATAAAACATTTTTTTATTTTTATTGACATAACCATATGCGTATTTTAATATGGGATCTCACTATAATTTAGAAACTCACTGGAATATAATTTCTGATACTTCTATGGGTGAAAAAAAGCACCAAAAAAGGGGTACAGGCGGGAAATTACATTTTGTTCAAACTTAATAATGAATTTTCAATTACATTAAACATAGAAACATGAAATTAAGAAAATGTAGATAAGAATTCACAAGAGTGCAATTTGTGGTACTTAAAGATACATGGTCTGTGGGTAAGAATTCAAGAGGATGGACTTTGTGGTACTTTTTTTTTCTTCTATTGGTACTTTTTTGCATTTTCTGTAATATTTAACCTAGAAACATGAAATTAAATACGCATGGTCCGATGTTAGAAAGAATTCACAAGGGGGACTTTGTGGTACTTTTTCGTTCTTCTAATGGTACTTTTTGAATTTTCAATAATTATGAACCAAGAAACATGAAATTAGGGATATGTGGTCCTTAGTTAATGAGAATCCATAAGAGGGGACGTTGTGGTACTTTTTTGTTATCTTAATGGTACTTTTTGAATTTGACGTTGATATTTTTTTGTTATTTAATGGTACTTTTTGAATTTTCTATAATATTTTACCTAGAAATATGAAATTAAGGACATGAATTGCTAAGTGAATGAGAATCTGCAAGAGAGAACTTTGTGGTACTTTTTCGTTCTTCTAATGGTACTTTTTGAATTTTCTATAATATTTAACATAGAAACATAAAATTAAAGATATTTGGCCCTAAATGAATGAGAATTCATTAGAAACATGAAATTAAAGATATGTGGTCTTAAATGAATAAGAATCCATAAGAGAGGTTTTTGTGGTACTTTTTTGTTCTTCTAATGGTACTTTTTGAATTTTCTATAAATATGAACCTGGAAACATTAAATTAAGAACATGTGGTGCTAAGTGAATGTGAATCCATATGAAGTGACTTTGTGGTACTTTTTTGTTCTTCCTATGGTACTTTTTTAATTTTCTATAATTGTGAACCTGGAAACATGAAATTAAGAACATGTGGTGCTAAGTGAATGAGAATCCATAAGAGAGGACTTTGTGGTACTTTTTTGTTCTTCTAATGGTACTTTTTGAACTTTTTATAATATTTAAAGTAGAAACATGAAATTAAATATGCATGGTCCTATGTGAGAATGAATTCACAAGAGGGGCCACATATTTTGTTCTTCTAATGGTACTTTTTTGAATTTTATATAATTATGAATCTAGAAACATTAAATTAAAGATATGTGGTCCTAAATGAATCCATAAGAAGGGACTTTTTGTATCTCTATTCGTTTTTCTAATAGAACTTCTTGAATGTTTTGCAATCTTTATCCTTAGAAACATAAAATTGAAGATGTAAGGTACTAAGTGAATCAGAAACCTTAAAATGGTTTTTGTGGTCCTTTTTCTTTATTCTAATATACTTTTTAGTAATTCTGATATTTATTTTTCGTTATTCTAAGATTAGAAACCTGAAATTAAAGAGAAATTGTTATTTATGGATGACATAACACCATTATTAAAAATGTTCCCATGGAGTTAAGAATCTTAGTTTAAATTTAATATATAGTATGGTTTTTATAAAAAATTTCCGCTAACGAAGTTGCGGGTTTACAGCTCGTCATAAATAATTAAGATTAGGACAATACATTTGAACAAGAACCGAAGTACCGATCTTGTTATACTTTCTCTTAGGGATGAAAGTATCGACCGAAGTTCTTTCTTTCTAAACGTAGCCGTTTAAGGACTGAAGAATTTATCCCATCGGATTGTATTTGAAAGCTGAATAGCTCGTACGATCTAAGCTAGCGGTTTGAGAGTCGAAGAATTTATCTTGTCGGATTGTATTCAGAAATTAAAGGCCCAACTACTTACAATACTTTTGCTTCAACTGCAACTTACAGTAAAGCCTAACACAATAGCAAGTTTAAAGACCTAAGTGACTGGAAAACAGTGCTGGAGATCACCTGTAGAACTAACTGCAGGTGAAAATTTACGTAGCCATGGTTCAACAACTTTTGAAATTCCAGTAAGGAATTATATTGAAATAGTACTCTCTACAAGAATGTTTTTTATATCGAGCCCTAACCGCGAAAATATTGTAAGTGCAGTACACAAAACTTTACAGCAGCAGCATTAATTCTGAAATGACACTTGATATGACAATAAAATTTTGACAGATGATGTAAATGATTATAAACTTTAGATTCCCATCAAAACACAAATTTCTAAAATGTTATTGGTTAGCCGTCAGGGCTCGATATGATGATGAGTAGTTTTTATGTATGTTTTCCATATATGTTACAAACACTGTACAAAATTCGAAATACCCCAGCTTTTTGTTTATAGCCTCTCCTCCATATAAATTACAAAGTTTGTTTATTTATCTATTAAGAAAAGCTATTAAATTGAAGTTTTTATTTGAACATTTTGGGATCTTAAATAAATATTTGGCTATTTTTGTTGTTCTTTTATTTTTTTACTCTTAATATTGGCAAAATGCCCACTACACTTTCATTGGCCGTTTTTTTTTTTCCTTTTTGATGTTACTCGTTCACAAATAATTTAATTTTATGTATTTTTCATTATTTGTCACATTTTTAGTTTATAGCGATATATGTACTTAGGAAATTTTTATGATTTTAAATAGCTTTATTATAAAACAATGTTTTTTTT
Organism: Protophormia terraenovae; assembly: GCA_951394005.1. Lineage (NCBI taxonomy): Eukaryota > Metazoa > Arthropoda > Insecta > Diptera > Calliphoridae > Protophormia > Protophormia terraenovae. The sequence goes on from OX596075.1 coordinate 20,913,394, forward strand.
TTTGTTTTTTGTAGAGATGTCTGTCTATTGTTATCATTAATAAAAAATATTTAAATAGTTTTTTTTTATATATTTTCAGCAACTAAATATTTCATTAAATAAATTTAGAAGAATTACGGGCCTAATTTTGTAAAACACTTCCCCTCACTTCGAAAATTTTTTCATGTAAATTGTTTTTTGTTATTTAAAAAATTTTTATGAAAATTTTTTCAAAGTAAGGTGAAGGGATTTACAAAATAAGGGGGTACATTTTTTTTTATAAATATAAACTATTTTTTATTAAATTAAATTCAAAATTCTGTATTTAATGTTTAATTTCCTTATTTGAATCTTTAATGTATTTAGAAAATATTATTATTTTTTTTTTTCGCTATATTTACTTTCTCTTACACCTAACATTTTATTTGTTAATTTCCTGTTTTTGTAAATAACATTTTATTTTCATTATCACTACTTACCTTCTAAAGTTTTATTCATACAACTCCAAAATTCTAATTGCATTGAAGGGCAATATTTTTTCAATTCCAAACGCATACCACGACCGTTTGTGTCTGTGGGTGATAATTGTACCAGTGATAACTGAAAGGGAAAAGAAAATTAAATGTAATTAGAAAAAAATACTTTTAAAACACAATTGACTTGAGAATATATCGGGAATGTTAAACATAAAATACAAATTGAACTAAGAAAAAATCAATTATCTGCTGTTAGTATGAAGTGTAATGTAATGATTTAAAGTAATAAAAAAATTAGCGGATAAATTGATGAAATTGCACGCTGAGTTCATTATTAATGACTTCTGGAATCTTCCTCAGGATATCAAATCAAAACCTTTCGCATTTCTCAGCCCAGAGACATTTTCACATAGTTAAGCAAACCTGCGGTCAACCCAATAGTTGATCTTTCCTCTGGAATATTCCTAAAAATATACCAAAAAAATGATTCAGGATCAATCTCTAAAGCTCCTTTATTTTTCAAAGTCAGCTCTTTCGTTTACATGATCAGGGACCCAACATAACATAATCATGTACATTATGTACATTAATAGATGTTAAACAGTCCATGAAGATCTTTGCCTTTACTTTACAATACGACTATCTTCTTAACATTCTCAAAAACAAGTAAAGATGGCGTAAATCTGGGCCTGAATGGTTTTGTCAGCAGGCAATGCCACTTGAAAATTGCTCCTAAACGTACCGTCGCACATTGGGGTAAAAAGGGGTCGAAAATGGCGATTAATTAAGGAAATGGTGATATCAATATTTTACTGATTTTATTAATTATTAGGTCAAAAAAAAAAAAAAAAAAATATTTTTTAGAATTTTAAGATTTTAATTTGTTTGGCAGAATGGTAATGTCCGTCTATTCATTTGGGTTAAATTGGCCGAAAATTTTTAATAATTCAAGGAAAACTGATATCATGATTTTAATGATCACGTTTAATTTTCCTATTAATCAGTAGGTAAAAAATGAGTTTTTTGGTTGAATGGTAATGTCCGTCCGCCTGTCTGTCCGAATTTCGATAATCTATTTCTTTACCATCATATAATTTTAGTTAGTTCTTGTAATATTAATTAGAACAAATTTAGGTTGGTATCTCTTAATAGCATCATTTAAAAATTATCCGTTATATATCAGTAAATAAACAAACATATCTTTATTCTGTAATTCAATTTAAAAGAAACCATTTTCGAAAATCAATTTCAAATAAAAATCCAATTTCAAATAATTTACACTTGAAATCGAAATATGAACTACGAGCAGTATACCCGCTACTTTGTTAGCGTAGATTCTTTTTAAGAAAAACTATATTATAGACTCAAATTGTGTTAAGTTTTTGAACAATATACATTTTTGAATAATATTTCTAATAGCATAAACACAGTGCGTTTCCCTACGCCATTGAAATAAAATAAAAGCATCGAAACTAAATTCTAAAACTGACAGACTAACAAACACAGATTCACTTTTATATAGATAGCATTTAACCAGATCTTGCAGTACTCCTACATAGACCAGATGAAAAATTGGTAGCCTTTTTATTTAGAAAAAAAAAAAAAAGAAATAACAAAAATTAAGAAACCCGTTCACTTAGGACTATATATTTTTTATATCATATTTGAAGGTTCAATATTATAAAAAATTCAAAATGTACCATTGGAACATCGAAAAAGTACCACAAACTTCCCATCTTGAATTCTTACCCTCATAGGACCATATGTCTTTAATTTCATGTTTGGGACCATGTGTTTTTAATTTTATGTTTCTAGGTTTAATATTATAGAAAATTCAAAAGTACCATTAAAAAAAAAGTTCCACAAATCCTCTTTTCTAAATTCTCATTCACTTGAACCATATATTTATATTTGTAGGTCCAATATTATATAAAATTCAAATAGTACCATTAGAAGAATGAAAAAAGTATCCTGTTATGGATTCTCATTCACTTAAGATCATATATCTCTAAGTTCACGTTTCTACGTCCAATATGATAGAAAATTCAAAAAGTACCATTAGAAGACCAAAAAAAGTACTACACTGGATTGCTGGTGCGCATGCTAGGAGATTGGGGCTCCTTTTTAACGACTTCTGTAGGAGTTGCCTTGATGAGGAGGAGGAGGAGACAGTGGAGCACTTCCTATGTCACTGTCCGACTCTCTCGCAAATAAGGACTGCTAAACTCGGCAGTCCGATTGTGCATGTACTATCTGATCTCTCTGATATCGACATCAGAGCGATCAACTCCTTTACACGTGCGTCAGGTTGGTTCGATTCGAACGTAGTTTCGGACATGTGAGCTATACCATATGATTACCAAATTGGACCCACGTTTGAATAGAAGCCCACTTAATCTAACCTAAGTTTGGTACTTTTTGGAATTTCGAACGTTTAATCGTACATGATTTTGGTACTTTTTTTAATAAAATATTTCTCTTCTTTCTACTGACACATACGAAATACAATCTGTTACATTCCGGTAGAAAAAAAAAAAAATACCAAAAAGGGGATAAAATCTTAAATTTAATTTTATTCAAATTAAATAACGCATTTTTTATATTAAGCTTAAAGGCATGAACTTAAGTACATGTCGTCCTAAGTGAGTGATTCTCTCAATCAAATCTGATCAACAGATTTGGATCCATCAGTGTAGACCTCCACTGAGCTGTCTCTCAGTACAAGAGCAGTCGAGATTGACACTGAGAAGCCTCTGTCAACAAAAGGTATAGGAGTGCAATAGTCAACGGTTGTATGGCCGTATTCTCTGTCAGTCCATGCACCTGTAATTCTGAGCCTAGTCGCCGACATGTCCACCGGTAGCCAGTTCATTAGAACGAATAGGGCTTTAGATGGGGTTGTACGTAACGCGCCTGTAATGAGCAGCGCCGAACTACGCAGAATCCTTTCAAAAAAACCAGCTCTTGCAACTCCTAAACTATTAATTATTTTATTTGATAATTTTAAATTGGGAATTACTTCATTTGTGTGGGAACTTATTTCATTAGGGCTTATTTCATTTATTTTGGGACTTATTTCACTAAATGTGGCTCTTATTTCCTTTGTTGTAATAAAAGTCCCAATTGTTGGGATTTATTTAATTTTTTTTTTTTTTTTTGAATTGAGATTTTTTTCAATTTTGTTGGGACTAATTTCATTGGGAGTTTTTTCATGGTACCAAAAATCATCGATTTTATTTGGACGGTGCGCGGTTTCTAGCGTGTTTTCAAACACAATCTGGTTTCTTTAAAAGCAATTGTTTTGCAAAAATTTTCGGAGAGAATAGCCCTCGTATTTTTAAATTTTTAATTGTCTCTTTTAAAGTCAGTGTTGCCATTTTAGCACTTTCAGTGCTAGATTTAGCATTTGAAGAAGTTAAAATGCACTGGCAATTTATAAAAATATGCTAAATGCTTTTTAGCACTTTCTTACAGCAATTTTTAATTAAATACTTTTGGATTTTTTAAAGGCATTTCTTAGTAAATTTGACGTTATTAATTATCAGTTTTAAAATATAAGCCCTATTTTGACTCTGAAGAAAACATTTCTATAAGTTGTCATTTGAACTATATTTTACAAGAAACATGGGCCACAAAAATATTAATTTTTCTTTACAAAACAATTTAGCATTGTCATTTGCTGCTGTAGAACAATTTAGCATATTTTTTTGGACGTTTTTGCACTTTAACAATTACATCTTCTGGCAACACTGTTTAAAGTATAATTGTAACAATTTATTCCTACTTATCAGTTCTCATTCAAATCCCATTGTTTATCAAAATGCAGCATTAAACATCATACTTGTTTGATACAACATGTTGCACTTAAATACATTCTATTCATTTTCTTGTGTTCCTATTAAACTCTTTCTTTTTTCGCTCTCTGTTTCTCTTTACAATTGTTTTGTTTCCCTTTTAATCATTACGTTCCTTATCATTTCACACCAATAAAATGTTTTTTTTTTTCAAAATTTTATTGATCTTACTAGAACGTTTAAATGTTTAAAAGTAATATTTTACTAATTTCTTAGATTTTTATTTAATATGAAATTTTATTTTATGAATTTTTTTTCTTAATATTTTCCTTTTACCCACAAGTGTCGGTCACTAAGTATTGACAAGGTGCGTCTTTTTCTTTTGTGTATGTATGTTTGTGTATGAGAGGTTTTTTAAAATTTATTCTAAGAATTTATTGTTTAGTTTGTTTTTGTTTATTAGTAACTCCTGTTGTGCTGTTTATTTTTATTTGTTTTATACTTTTCTTTATATCTGATGTGTTAAGAATTTTTAATTAAGCCAAGAAATATTTTTTTATATATTTAAAGAATATTAATTTTTATTTTCATTATTGTTGTTTTTGTTATTTTCCTAATAGCTAAATACATAAATATTTATGATTTTATTATTAAAAAATATTAAATTCATAGAATATTATATTAAAGTATTTATGATGGATGATTAATAGCAATAGAATTAAAAGAATTACAAAAACCAAATTAATAGTTTTAGTGTTATAATGTTTAGTGTTTATTTTATTATTCTTAATTTTTTTGTTTAACAAGGAAAACAATTTTGACACTTTGTTTTAAACCGTTAAACGGAAGTTTATGGCTCCTCTTTACATAAGTGTTTGTGTTTTTAATATTTTGTACATATTGACCGACCACCTTAGCGTTAAAAAAATAAATATTAAATATAACTTGACAAAAAAAAAAAAAAAAAAGACCCACCATAAAAATATGAATATAAAATTTGTGTGTTCGTAAATAAATTACTCAATTAGCATAAATATTATCAAGCCTAAAAATCGCCTCCATACTTTTATAACTTTTGCTTTAAATTTAATATACTACCAGCTACTTACATAGTACATGGAGTAGACAACGTCACATTTATTGTATGCGCTTGCGCGCCACTAAACATTTGTCTTAAAGATTCTTTGGCACTCTCATACGTAGATATTAACTCACTAACTCATTCATATATTTGCTGTAGTTTGTTCTTGTAGTTTTAAATTACCCTTTACCCAGTGAACAATTAGGTATAAAAAGATTTGTTTTCTATTAGAAATATCTTTACAAAATATTTGCTTTCTTTTAATTTATATTATTTGCTCAAAACACTTCAGGCAAATCTTAAGGTACTTTAAATTGAGTTGAGTTCATAAAAATAGGAGTGACCTTATCAGTGTTGCCAAAACGGCGGTTTACCTGCTAGATCTGGCGATTTTTTGTTGTAAATAGCGGGTAATTTTCGTAAAAAACCGCTAAGTGGTTTTTCTGGCTGCAACATTTTTCTAGCTGGCGGTTTCTAGCGACTTTTCTTTATTGTAAAAACATGGTTTGAAATAGAAATAAGAAAATTTAAAGGTATTATTAACTTCTATAACTAACTAATTTATTAAAAATAAGTAGTTACCCGGAAATTTTTTATCACATCAACTGTTTTTCTATAAAAAAGACAATGAAATTATTATTATTTTTTTTCTCAAAATGTTAAATCACCACAACATTATAGAATAAAAATATCACTAGAAGAAAGAGAACCGGTTCAAGACTGGTCACGTGACAGGTTCTCAGGGCTAATGACCGGTTCAAGTTCCGGAACTTTATATGGGAGGAAGCTGTCACTTTTACACGTGGATGTCATTGGAGGTGGCTAATTAGCCTCTTGGAACAGGTCATAGGATAGGTCACAGACTGGTCCAAGATAACATGTTAAGATTCAATTAATATAGTAAAAATTTTACTTTATAAACTTTTTTGTTTTTTATTTGTATTAAATTATAGGTATATTTTTATTTTAAAATTTTTCGTTAATGTCGAATATAATAAAATCTAAACAAACAAATTTATTACAAGTTTGTAAATTTGATTTGAATCAGATACTCAAAATTAAGAAATATTTTAACGCTAAAATTCAGCGATTTTATTTTAAGTGTAGGCGGTTTCTAGCGGTTTTTCAAACACAATCTGGTGGGACATGGGTTCAAAGTTTTGGCAACGCTGGACCTTATATATAAGAAACTGAGATTAAATTTTTAAACACAAAACATATTTTTTGTTGAATTTTTATGAGTAACAATAATGATTAATTTATTATTGTAGTATTAGAATAATTCGCAATGTAATGAATGCTATATTAATTAAAAAAAAAAAAAAAAACGAAATTTTAACAAAAATATTTCAAAACTGGTTGTTCAGTATAACTTTCCAAAATGTTTCCAAAATAGCTTAAATACTTTTAGTAATTTATGGAAAAAGCTTTAATTTTGGTGAATTCAACATATCTAATAGTCATAGTGTCAATGAGAACCCGACCAAGCCTTAGTGGAATTTTCACCAATTATTTCACACTCATTCCCACAATTCGTCAGCATTTGACAGTATTTTTTCTTTAACACATTTGCTAATGTCTCTTAATAGATTTTATAAGCAACTAAGGTCAGGCAACTAAGAAAGCTATGATATAAGTTCAACCCCCATTGATACGAGACCAATCCTTTGGCATTAAATGAATGAATTTTGGTTCGTTATCCTGTGTTTAGTGACGATTGAAAGGGATATTGTACTCAGCCTCAAATTATTCATTGTTTCCACACGTAACCGTTGATCCATTACCCTTTTACATAGTGTATTGGATCAACCTCCATTGTATTATAAAACTCACTATATTATCACTTTAACACCAACATGATTAACAGTGTTTTTTTTTATATTGTGATTAAAATACTATGTTGGAAAGGCATTGGACATACTGTCGGAGTCTACTTCCACCAATTTAGCTTTTTTGTACTCTTGTAAGAACTTCAAGCTGTAGGCTGCGTGTTTTCTGGGATAGCAGTGGTGTTTTTCGAGGACTTCGAGCAAATAAATTATTTTTAAACAAGCGTCTACGAATAGTAAGAGCACTCACTGAAAAATGTAGCTTCTTTTAGATGTTATTTGTAATCTATTTTACTAAAAAGGACTAAACGAAGGTCATCCGTACTTGATATTTTTCGCTTCGGCTTAACATTTTCACATTACTTTTGTACTATAATGCATTTGGCATCATTTTATCGACACATGATAACATCTACTTGATTTCTCTAAAAAAAATCCATGATTTCTACGATTTTATTTTATTAATTTCGCTTTTCCTCAGAAGAGCATTTTCCTCGTCCAACTATTAAACAAATAACTGCTTTATTAAAAAAAATCTGTTTAAAATATACGTAGCTCACTTCCTCATAATTACTTTTTAATTTAATTAAACAATTTTTAACGTAAACACCATAATTTTTAAGAATTCATCATCACTCCTATTTTTATGATCAATGCACATTGAACGAAAAATTAAACAATTGTGAATTAAATCGTAAAAGTAATTGTTTTTTTAAATTTTCCTGTGCACCCCCAGATATACATATTTTTATTCTTTGATAATAGAAATACGAAATGAGTAGGGTCACTAAGAAAATATATTCTAAATATTCATTTATTTCCATTATTTTTAAAGAAAAATTATTATTTTATTTATTTTAAGATATCGTACACCCTGATGTATGTATTTTATTGAAAGTATAGTCCATCGGAAGCTATGACTTTTCTTTATCTTTCTGACAACTTATAGATTACTTGGGATAGTTTTTAATATATCGAATAACAAGTTGTTGAGCATTATTGTGATGGAAAATTATGGACACTTTTCTGGTTGAAAATTCTGGCCCTTTTGTTATTAAATACCCTCTTCGAATGTAGGTCTCCCCTGATTTTAACAGGTGACCACCCTCTGAAAGTTCGATGAAGGAGCGACTTTGTTTGTGGCGCTGCGGCAGCATTTTTTGATATGCAAACTTAGCACAACACAATCTGAAGCCAAGAGATAGGCTTCAGTCCTTGTTTTGCCCTGTTTCCTTGCTTTTCAATGAATCCAAGTACTTTAAAATGCAAAGAAGTTATTGCTTTTTCTAATCCCAATGATTCTGCGTGCACTTATTGTATTTGGCACGAGCAGTATTCCAGAAAAGCCCTTCTTACACCTAGAGAAATATCGACCAGATACCAGAGAAGTAAGCCGACTATATTTTATCTGCGGCGGCTTAAAGAGTATTTTTCATCGGCGGCGGCGGCTAATCGGCTGCGCGCCGATTTTCCACCGGCATAAGATTTTTTTCCGCTCAGCCGAATTTATTTGGTAAAAATTTATATTTTTAGAGAAAAAAAAAATACATATAATAATTTAGAGAAATATAGAAAATTATGTAGCAAAATCTAATAGTGATTAAAATCAAATTTATATGCATGAATAACCAAAACAAAAAAATAAATACATTCGATTTGTAATCCATTCGGTTTTATGCGCATTAAATATGCAATAAAAAACGAAAAATATGCTCTAAAAAACGAGAAAATATGCACTTAAAAACAAAGGTTTTGCATAATTTTTTTACAAGATTTTGTTTTTCATTAAGCAAAGGGTTTTCTTAATATTTCAACGTTACAAAATAAGGCAAAACTGAAATTTATCAAAAGCGTCTAAATTTGATTCTCCATTTTTAACTGTATCTCATAAAAACGTTATTGATCTTTTATTTTCTTACCCATCTAATTCTAGGCACTATTACTATATCTACTATATTACTAAATCTATAATTTAGAATCATTTAGATCATCAAGTGTCTTTTAAAATTAATAGCGAAAGTAATTTTATCGTAACATTTTTCATATATCAATGTGTAAATAATAACAATAAATAAATATGACCTAATAATAACAAGATAAATATGCACTAAAAATCGCCAAATGCAAAAATATGCCGTTAGGAGTAAAATATGCTCTAACAAATCGATGCCAAAATGATTCGTTCTGAAACGGATAACTATTTAATCGATTCAACGTCCAGGAATAAACATGCAATTGCATATTTGTGGTTTCCCTGGTCATATGTAATTTCATTGGATATCTTATATAACAAATAAAAATCGAATTTTACTCCCGACATAATGAATATAATGCTGTTTCAAGCTGCTTTCCTTGTACTGTCTAAAGGAAGGTATTATTAAGATTATAAGATTATCGTTGTTTCTTTTTGGTTGTATTATTTAAATTATCGATAAATAAATTAAAACCTATTATAATTCAATATGATTTATTTGAAAATATAACGAAAGGGCCTGACATTTTTAATTAAAAAGTTTTTTTTATGTTATTAATGTTTTATCAATAAAACATAAAACATTTTGGCGTATAAACGGTGAGCTTAGTATTTTATCTGCGAGTTAGTAACTAATCCTTTGATGATAATAACTGTACTTTTCCCATTTGGCACGACAAATAAAGAAATACATTTCTTTGTGCATTTTGTGTATAAACAGTAAGTTATTTATTCACAAGTTATTTTAATTTGCATTAATCGTGCGTATAAACGTAATTATAATGGTAAATGTAAAATTGGCTTAGCCGTTTTTATCGACTTAGCCGATTAAAATGGCTTGAAAATAAGCCGCCGATGAGCCGATGATATCGGCGGCGGCGCGGCTCGTAAAAATTCATCGGCTTAGCGGCTAGCCGCCGGTCAAGCCGATACGGCTTGTTTCTCTGGCAGATACGTGTTGAAAACTATAGAGAATTTTTCCCGTCTGTATTCTAATTTAATGAATTTACACATCGTTACTAAGATTTATTCTATGACGGTTCTGTATTGTAGAAGGCAATTAGAACTAAGAGTCATACAAAACTTCACTTTAATGGTTTCTTAAATGGTCATATTCCTATCACCGAAATCGATTCAAGGGAGAAATCGATAACTATACAATGAGTGTACAGTTTTTACGATTGGTTCGAAAATATGTGTGGGTACGTCGAGTTTTCCATATACTTTTGAGAAAATCGTATAAAAATCCTCATAATTGTAATACTTTTTAGGCCAAATATATTCTTGTTGTGTATTATAAAATGTAAAGCTTTAATTAAACTTAAAATTAAGGGATAGATTTAATCGTGCGTGGAAAGGTTGAATAGACTATAAAGAGTCTGGGACCTTGTGATTAATGAACCGCACACACATATTTAATTATGTTTTGCCAAAATAGTTTTGAGATTTTAAAATAATAAAATTATGAAACTATTTCAAAATGTTAAAAAATTAAAAGAATTTTCTCTTCAAATATTTTTGTATTTATATCATTTTGAGAATCTTAATAATTTTGTTCACTGGGTTATTGTTTAGATACTCCCATACCTAGTAAATAGTTATTGCTTTTGTTATTGTGCATTCAGTTTAGTAAGTTGTTGTTGTTTTTATATTTTTTATTTTACTGTTCATATTTATTTTTGTTAAACAGGCGCCGTTTAACATGTTAAGACATTTTTTAAATTGCTACCATTTAAATCTGCATACACGATTAATGATTAAACACTTTATAGAAAAAAAGAACATATTAAATAACAGCTGGTATGGAAAAGAATATTTAATAATATAAATCGATTATAAAAAATTCTGATTTGAAATTAGATAAAAAAGATTTCTACATTATTTGTTTTAATAAAATTAAAAAATGTTTTATAAACATTTAAAATAGATCTAATGAAATTTTAATTTAAATTTTAAATTAATTATAATAGATGTTTAAATAAAAAATTTAGATTAATTGCTTTAATTAAAAAAATTTCTTAAACATTTAAAACGATCTAATGAAATTTTAATATTGAATTATATCTGACTTTTTCGTATTTATTAATCCAAATTATTTACTAGCCCACTGTTCTTTATATGTTGCTTTGATCTTTCGATTTGAGATTATATTTCGCCTTAACACTGCATTTAAGCTACTGTCTTAAGATTTAATAAGATATTTTTTTTGCTGTTAGAAACATTTTATGTCTGTTTAGATTAATAACTTAGTAATAATGATCATAAAATTTTTGTGACTTACATTTCAGGATTTTTTATGGCGTTTGCAAAAATATTTAAAAAAATAAACATAATAATTTTTCATTACTTTGAGTGTTGCTTAAAATTTATTTCATATTTCAACAAAATCTAAAATAATAAATGTTAGTGTAATAAATAAATTGTGAAATTTAAATTACCAATATTAAATTAATTGGGTTGATAATAAAATTATTAGATTGCTGTTGAAAATTGCAAGGTGAAACAGTTGGACATTTTTGGTAGAGAAACATTTATGAAGTAGTAAGATTGAAGTATTTTTAAGCTAAGATTTAGCTGTATAATGATTTAAGGGAGAAGTTAAGCTTCATTAGCTGTATAAATTCATGGCTTAAAATTGAACAGTTTAAATTTATACTCTAATTGAGCTGCTTAAAGCTAATATTCATCTGTATTAAGGCTATGATTGAACTGTGTTAAGACCTTAGATCGAAATTAAGATTGACCTATATAAAGGTTTGCGATTTAAGCTATGACTGAACATTATAATGACTTAAAATTGAGTTGAATTTAAGCTTAAGATTGAAACTAAAATTGGACTGAATTTTAAAAAAATCTGCCTAAAATTGTGCTGTTTAAAGGACTGAGATTAAAACTAAGATTAAAGTGCATAGAAGACTGAAACTATAATTAACATTTAGTAAAAAAATTTACTGCTTGAAGTCCTCAGATTGAAGGTAAATTATACTAAATTTTTTTTATCATAAAAAATAATAATTTACAGAATTGGTCAAACATTTTTTTGTTCTATGCAATCATAAAAATGGTACTATTTTATGAAGGAAGGGGATAATTGTTAAATTAAATTATTTAATTGTAGCTTCAATCTTTGAACGTTATACTGCCCAATCTTAAAACTTTAATCAAATAAATTTATTATTGAACTGTAACGCAATCATAGCTTCTGTAACGCACCTTATAAAGCTCAATATTAGCTTTAATCGTGGCATCTTCCAAAGCCTAATGTTAATTTAAATTTAGGATCTAAAAGCGCTTAATGTGAGTTTCCATTGTAGGGGTTTATGAAACCCAATCTTCATTGAATAAATTGATTTGATTAAAGTTCTAAGATTGGGCAGTATAACGTCCAAAGATTGAAGGTACAATTAAGCTGTATTAAGAACTAAGATTGAAGTTTAAATTAAAGCGCTAAGAATGAAGCTGAGACTGAACATTTTAAAAGACCTAAAATGTAAGCTGAAATAGAGCAGATTAAGGCAACAAAATTAATACCTAATATTAAGTTTTATAAACTTATACTTTTGAAGCTAAGTTTGAACTATATTATGACGTAATATTGATGCTGAAATTGAGCTCTATTAAGACCTAAAGTTGAAGATAAGTTTAAGATGTATGGAGGGTGTGCTACTTAAGGTATTGATAAAGAACCTTAAGTAGCACACCCTCTACGATTGAAGCTTAAATTGAGTTCTATGAAGACATTAAATTGAGCTACTTGAGTTTTCAAATTTGAAGCAAATATTGAGCGGAATAAAGTACTTAAATTGATGTTAATCTTGAGCTTTATGAAGACCCGAGATTAATGCTAAAATTGAACAAATTTTAAACCAACGATTGAAGCTTCTAAAACCTTGAATTAATTATTAAATTGATCTGCTTAATGTTGTATAATGGAAGCTAAGATTGAATTGTTTTAAGATTTAAGATTGAAGCCAAAAAAAGCTTTATAAAAACCCACAAAGCTGTTAAAAGTATTAATATTAAAGCTTAAATTGAATTATATTAACACTTATAATTGTCTTAAGATTGAAGCTATGTAAATAAAAACAATAAAGCGATAACTGATTTAAATATACATTTCTTTCGATGAACAGCTTTAGCTATTTGAAGCCCTTCCTTTGACGCTTAAATTGAGCTCTATTAAGACATAATATCGATGATAAGACTGAGCTTTTTAGGAATGCTTGAGGACCTAAATTTGAAGCAAATATTAAGCTGAATAAAGGCCTTAAATTGATGAAAAGATTGAGCTGTATAAAATCCAATGATTGAAACTTAAATTGAGCTCTATTAAGATCTCTTATCGAATATTATAAATACTTGCAAATAAATCTTAAATTGATCTACTATTGTAAGATAAAAGTTAAGATTGTATTGTTTGGCAACGTAAGATTGAAGCCAAGACTAGGCTTTATAAAGAACTATAATTGAAGCAATTAAAGTCCTAATAATTAAGCTCATATTGGCGTAAGATTAACTTAAGATTAAAGCTATATAAAGACTTATGTTGGAGCAATTCTTCTTTTAAAGTTCAGCATTAGCTATGTGAAGTCCTACAATTGAAGACAAAATTAAGCCAGATTTGCTGCTAAATTTGTCTACAATAAAGACTTAAAATTGTGTTCAAATTGAAGTCCAACTTTAGCTGTTTGAGACCTTCCTTTTAGACTTTATAAAGAACCAACATTACAGCTAAGTTTGCTCAAGCGAAAATTAAGCTTTTATAAGACTGAAGATTGAAGATAATATAATTAAAATAAAGACCAATTATTAAATAAAAATTTACTAAACTAGAGCTCAGGTTGAGCAACAGAAAGAACTTAGATTGGAGCTGAGGTTTTGCTATTTGTGACTTAACTTTGAATGCAAGGTTGTGTTTTATAAATGCCCATCTTTGAAGCAAAGCTTAGCCACAATGGAGACCTTAAATTGGAGTAGACATTAAGCTATATGAAAACTCAAGTCTTAAGATAATATTATTCAAACTAAAGATTAAATAAAAGATTGAGCTATATACATAAGTACCTACGATTGAATTTAAAATTGAGCTATGGAAAGAACTTAGATTAAAGCTCAACTGTTTGAGACCTAACTTTGAAGCTTAAATAGAAGACCTAAGCTTCAAGTGAAAATTAAGCTTCAAGAAGACTCAAAATTGAAGATAACATTATGCAAAATAAAAACCAAATATTAAATAAATATTGACTAGACTAGAACTTAGATTGAGCTATAGAAAGAACTTGTAGTGTAGCTCAGCTTTAGTAATTTGAGATCTAACTTTGAATCCAAGATTAAGCTTTATAAACATTCAGGATTGAAGCTAAGTTTGGTTACAAAAAAGACCTAAGACTAAAGTGAAAATAAAGCTATTTTGGGTCTTAAGATTAAAGATATTATTCACTGGGAAGATCAAATTTTAAACAAAGATTGAGCTTTATAAAGACCTACGACTAATATTTAGATTGAGTTATAGAAAGAGATCCGATTGAAGAGGTTGATAGTTATTTGAGACCTACTTTTGAAACTTAGATTAAGATTTATAAAGATCCTTCAACTGAAGTTTAGATTGAGCAATAGAAAGAGCTTAGACTGAAGCTCAACTTTAGCTGTTTTGGACCTACTTTAGAAGCTTAGATTAAGCTTCAATTAAAGCTACATTTTAGGTCAATTCTACCTTTTATAGATTTACCCTTAAAGCATATATTGACCTTTATAAAGACCCGAGATTGAGACTAAGTTTGGCCATAATGTAGACTTAAGATTAAAACCAAAATTAAGCTTCAAGAAGACTTAAGATTGAAGTAAATATTACCCCAATAAATACTAAATATTTAACAAATAATGAGCTATATAAAGTCCCATGAATAAAGCTTTGACTGAGCTATAGAAAGAGCTTAGATTCAACAGGCTGAAAGCTATTTAAGACCTACTTCAACTTCAGCCTTTGAGACCTTTAGCTGTTTGAGACTTACTTTTGAAGTTAGCTTAGAGCTTTATAAAAACCCAGGATGGAAGCTAAGTTTGGTCACCAATATAAACCTAAGATTAAAGCAAAAATTAAGCTATATAAACCTCTCTTGATTGAAGTTCTTTATGAAGAAAAAATATTATATAAATATTAAGCAATATATTGATAATATAAAGAACTACTGCAAAAGTTCTGTCAATGTTTTTTAATAAATTGACAGCTGTTAATAAAAAATAAAGAAAAATTAAATATTTGTCTATAAAAGTACAGAAATAAAATAAATTTAAGTAAATTTTCAAAAAATTTCAGCTCATTGCATCTATTTAAGGAAAAAAAGTAATAATAATATCAATTATTCTAGTTATTAATATTATCATTTTGATGATTGGAGCAAAATCAAATAAAATTTAAATTAATATTACAAATTTCGTAATTGAAGTCCATTTTCACTTTTTTCTGTGGTATGTAAATTACATTTAAGTTTGATTTCTAACTTTTGTTCTACACTGTTTTCTAGATTAAATAGCAAAGACTTAAAATCTCTTATCGCTCTTGCCATCTTTACAATCAAGTTTTTTTCTAAGATCTTTAACTTTTTTCCTTTTTTTCATATCTTGGATAAAAATCTCATAAAAAGCAATTATGTCTTTAAACGCCTCCTAGATTAAACATTTTTTTTCCTACATGCAAAAGTAAACAGCTAAAAAAAATTATACATTCCATAATTTACATTTATGCAATTTTTGTCACATAAATTTTGCATAGATTTTTAATTTTTAGTTTTTTTTTTCGCTCTTCCCAACAAAATACATGAAAAGATATTACAAAAAGGCGTTTTCCTGTTGATTGTTTATAACTGAAGGCTTAGAAAATGTATGTAAAAATTAAAAAAAGGAAAAGAAACGCATATTCAAAAGATACCACCTTTAATTCCCACACATTGAATAACATTTAACCAAAGTCACAGAAAGCTAGATAAATAGACGGACAGATGGTCGGACATTTGTTAGCAGTGTTAAGGCCTTTTAAAATGATTTCCTCTTTTTTTGTAAAATTGTTAAGATTAACAGAAAAATATATAAAATAGTGGCTAATTTAATTTCTATACAGGTTTTGTATAAACATTTTTTTGTTTCTTCAAACTTTAAAAGTATTAATTTTGCGTAGCCTGATTGTTGTAATCTTGAATGCAAAAATGTTTCTTATCTGTTTTTTTTTCTTTCGTAATTTTTTCATATTCAATATAATATTTTTAGTTTGTTTATTGTCAACCATTAAGTGCTTAAATGATTTTGTATATAAAAAAAAAAGAAAATCAGTTTTTTTAATGTTAAATATGCATTTTTCTGTTCAAACTTGTTTGCCTTCCAACTTGTAGGTTTATGTTTGTTTAGCTGTAATTAATAAAGACATTTTAAGTTCATTAAGTATAACAAACAACTGATGTGGAAACTGGAATGATTTAGATAAGAATATTTAATTTGGCATTGCTTAAAATGCAATTTAGTTGAAAGTTACTTTGTGTGCTGTGCTTGTCACTCTTAAATTGCAACAGCAGCAGAAAAAAACTAGTTATAGAAAATGGGGCGTTTTAATGAAAAAATAAATATAAAAATTGCAAAAAATACTGTAAAGGATATCAAAAGCAATTGCAACATACAAATAAATAATTTATTAAATTTTGAGCTACTGGTATTAGCATTTAGCTAACAATTTTTTTTATATTTAAATTTAGTTATAAAGACTTTATTTTCAAATAAATTTTAAAGCTGCTACTATTTGAAATTTTAATTTAAATTCGCCTGCTAATTTTGGTGATTTAGATTTTCAGCAATTAAAAAATTAATATTTAATATAATTCTGATATCTCTATTGATTTTCAGCTGCATTTTTTAATGAAAAATATTTTTAAAAATCTCATTTAGTAATTCGGTATCATACTTAGCAATTAAAAGTTTCCCAACTTTTAAAAAACAAACCTCTATTTCACACTTTCAGTTTTTATCATTTTTATCATTTAAATTTCGTACTTGTTTTTCACTTTTATTCGATGATTTGATCATCTCCCACAAACTAATCTTAACCAGTGATCATAATAAATATTGTAAGAATATATCATGAAAACTGTTTTTTCTTTTCGCAAAGGGAATTTATGTTCCCTTTTTATGTTGCCAAAACGTAAAATAAATTTAAGATATATTTTTACAATATTTTGTTACGATCACAATTGTAGATTATTGATCTTTAACATGTTTTCATTGTAACATTTAATGAAAATGAATTTAAACTTAAAAAAAAAAAAAAAAAAATATCTTATTTCCTTGTCGTTTTTGAGATTCAAAAGGATTTTTTTTATTTATTATTTCTTTTGCTGTAGTTAAACGATCCTCTTTATTTTAGCGTGTATGTTTTTGAAGAAGACACAACACACACAGCAGGTTTACTTTTTTCAGAAACAATAAAATAAAGGAAATAATTTTATTGTTTTTCAAAAGTGTTTGAAAGGTAGGGAAAAATAAAAATAATAAAAAGTACCCAATTGAACAAAATTAAATGTAGTTTTGGGTCATAATAAAAAAATAAAATGAATTGAATAGACTGGATTGCGTCAATACGTATGATTTAAAGCGATAGGGAAGAGATCGCAAAACGACAACTTTTCCAAGTGTTTCGGAATTATAAAAAAATCCTATGATACTTAAAATAGATGTAAGTCGTTTAAAGAAAAAAGCTACTTCTAGTGAACACTGAGTCTTAATAAACAATCACAGAATGGCAAGGTCCAGTTGATTTTTTCGGCTTTAGTGGGAGACCCCTTACATTTCGAAAGTAGCTTAAAAAGGGATGTGAGTAAAAAAATAAATTTCAAGAAAATTTGTATTAAAATTTTTAGATTTTTTAATTTGATAAAATATTTATTCAAAATAACTACTTTTTTAAGAGGATCAAAACTGAAATATTATTGGCTTTTTGAATTTAAAAAGTCTTTTCGACTTTCATTTAATCATCCATAAACATAAAAATGCTGCCTAAATATATATGTTTATCCATTTAAAGATGTGCCCCGAGCTAGTTGACCGAGGAGGAAGTTCAATGGACTACTTCTGGTTGTACTTCTGGTGAACTTCAAAATGTAAAAAGTGGTAAAAGGCGGGTAATGGTATGTTCAGACTAGTCAAATATTTGACCAAAATCACGTAACCTCTATATAAAATGTTGTTTAGCTTATCCATTTTATTTATCATTAATCATAGCTGATATTTTACTGAATCTTGTTTGACGCTGTTTTCTCTTACAAAACATTTGCAAGATCAAACAACAGTAAAAATTTTTTTTATAGAACTAGTGGTCACGCAAATTTGGTCACATATTTGACAAATGTGAACAGGTTGGAAACCGATACCGTAATAAATACCGATACCGATTAAATACCGTTTAAAGTTGGTTACCGTAACTGATACCGATACCGAAATTATTATTTTGTTAAAATACCGGTATTCAAATACCGTTCTCTCTGTACCAGTATATACCGGTAATTTAGTTTCGGTATTTCAAATATGTATCTTTTTCAACATAATATGGTATTGTATATAATTCAGAATTGCGGCATCAATAATAGCTATTTGTGAACCACGACTGACTTAAATTAACCATTTGTTTCTTACTCACAAAAATATCCCTAGAGTAAAGAAACCGGTTCAAAACTAGTCACGTGACAGGTTCACAGGGCTAGTGACCGGTCCCAGTTCCGGAACTTTATATGAGAAGAACCTGTCACTTTTACATGGGGCTGTAATTGGAGGTGGCTAATTAGCCCCTTGGGACAGGTCACAGGATAGGTCCTAGGACTGGTCCAAGAGGACAGGCTCAGTAACGATTAATGTAATAAAAATTTTATAAAAATTCGGTAAATGTTTACTTTTCAAACATTATTTTTATTATTATCTTTATTAAATTATGTTTATTTCAATTTTATAATTTTTCGTTAATGTTGATGGCGGCACCCCGGCTCGAACCCATGTTCATCTGACGTATGTTATGTTTTATAGTCTTCAACGCTTACCACTCAGCCACTGATTGTTATTGCGCGCGAGTTGCTAATTGTACACTTAACAAGCATGTTATAAATTAACTCTCAACTGTTAAATAGTGAGTGTGTTTGTGTCAACAGGTTCTCAATTGGAACTTTGGTGACGAGTTAGGTGTCAATTGGTACTCAACTGGTACAGAGGAACTGGACCATTACTGCAATTGTGACAAATTTCCCGCAGGGATATCGAGTAGTAAATAAATACTATTCAGCAATTTTTTTATAATATGTCATTTGTCTCATAGTTTTTACTTTTTTACTTGTTTTGAAATTTTTCAATACAAAAAATAAACAAAAAGTTGGAAAGTAGCATAACTGGAACAAATATAATTATACACGCGGTAAAAAATATGAAGAAAACAATTCTGCCACCTTATTAATTTAATTAATCTAGAAAGATTTCAACGTTTTTATCGGCCGGACTCTAGTTCTTAGTTAACTATTTGATATTTGCTTCTATGAAGATTCTCTCCTTAATTTTGGTTTTTCCAAAAGACCGAAAAATTTCCTTCAAAAAAAAAAAAAAAAAAAAAAAAAAAAAAACACGATACCTTACACCATTTCGATCCACATAATTTTGATTTTACTTATATACAACTTACTTGTGTTAAATATTAACATAATACTAACATTTGTATAGGCTCTATGCACGTTAGTGATTTTCGGGAGAGGAGTTTATATGGGAGCTATGAGCTGATATAAAACTTATTTGTACTAAATTTCATTAAAATATTCATATTTTTAAGGCATCTATTAGTGTTAAAACTCTATTTCGGGAGGACATTTGTATGGGGGCTAGGTGAAATAATGGGCCAATCATAACCAAATTTAATAGGCTATATCCTTGTGTTGAAAAAAGCATATGTACCAAAGTTCATCAACTTCAAAATTGCGACCTGTACTTTGCGCACAAGCTTTACATGGACAGGCAGCCAGCTAGTCGACCAGACGGACGGACATCGTTAAATCGACTCAGAAAGTGATTCTGAGTCGAACGGTATACTTTAAGGTGGAGGTCCGAAGATTCTTTCTCTGCGTTACAACTTCTGCACAAACACATAATACCCCAACCACGTTTAGTGGTGTAGGGTATAGAAAAAAACAAAAATAAAAAAAAAAAAAAAAAAAATATTTTCACGACTTTAAAAGTGGAATAAAATGCATACTTTAAACTTTTTTGGAAGTTCTTAATAATTACTTTTAAAAAAGTTAAAATAAATGAATTATTAGTGGGAAAATGGTAATAATTTCTAACAAAATTTAAATTTTACAAATTTTAAAGCGTTTTTATTATTATTTGAATGGGCAAAAACAGAATTTTTATTAAAAAATTTTATAAACATAGTTTTAAGAGAAATGGTTCAAAAGCAGTGAACAAGAAGTATAAGAAAATAATATCCTATCAATGACAACTATGGGTTAAAAAAGGAACTTCTGCAGCCCTTTTTCACCACTTAGTACTGGGGAGATATCGACATAATTAGTACTTTCTAGTTGTAGCACTGTTTTTCCTCTACAAAATTTCTCGACTGTAATTGAACAAAATTAATTGAACGATTTTGTCTGTATTTAAAAACAAATTTTGACCAAATTGCTTACTTTACAATACTGCATATTAAAAAATGTTGCAAAAGTTTTTCATTTGCTTGAAAAATATAGATTTTTGATTACTAACATAAGCGAAACTTCTTATCGGTGACTGAAGTGATCTGTGGCTTACATTTATTTCGTTTAAATTGTACCAAAAAAAAAAATAAAAAGTACTATAATACCCACATGTCCATCTCTTCCATAAGCATCTCCCTTTCTCTTTATGTGTAACATGATCCTGTATTTTAATTGTCATTGTTTTTTTTTCTGTTTTGCAAGTGTTGTTGTGATTGGAAAGATCATTTTGGTAAGATAATAACAACCTCAATAAAAACACAATAAACGTTTGTATATGGCTATAAACAAGTACATATATATATGTGTGCTTGTGTATGAAATAAGGAAGGCAGGGTGTTAGCATTTCCTTTTCAATACAATACATGTTTTGAGTACAATAAACGTGTGGGCGTTTATTTAAAAAACGTTTAATTTCAAAAAGATGTGCAGACTTTTTTTATTTATTTTTTTTTTGCTGATCTTTACAATTCTCAACATTTAAAGCGTGAATCAATACAAGCCCCCCTTAATATTGATTATCAATCACAAGGTGTGAAAAATTTATTGATATTTTTACACTCTTAAGTGTCAAAGAGATCATATAACATTTAAATGAAAGAAGCAGGGGGAGAAACAATTTACAAACAATTGAATTTTTAATAGATAAATGTTAAGAATTTGTATAGCTACATTTTAATAGTTTTGAAATTCTTAATAAATTTGTATTATTTTATTTAACTGCTGCCTTGTTTTCCTTTTACAAATTTAAATTTTATTTTTATTTGTAGCTGTTTTTTTTTTTTTTTTTTTTTTTGTTTTGCAAAATTTCTTGTTCAATTAAATTTGCTGCCATATTTCATTTATTTATGATTTCTATCGCACCCATATTATTTGTACCTATTTGCCTGACAAACGTGTCCACTCATAAACATTTTTTTTCTGCTGGCAAAATAGCAAAATAAATATAGTTTTTATCGTTTTAACGGTAAGCAAGTAACTGACATTTATAGGTTAAATAGAAAAAAAATTCTTAAACATGATTTTCTACATTTCAAAACTTAAGTAACAACATAAAGTAAAACTATTTGGCCTAAAGTAAGAATGTGGCTTAGAACCTGGGCAAAACTTTGAATAAATATTTGAAATAATATTTTTTAATAAACGAATATTTGAAGTGGCTAACAATAATATTATTTATTTTTTTTGTTTACAGGCAATTAACACCAAATTTTTTAATTTAAAGTCTAAAACTGGATCTAAATTCTTTAAAAATTTAGCAACATTTCAAAAGGTAAGTAAATTTAAATATTTTATTCACTTAGTTCTTATCAAACATTGATTGCACAATACAGTTAGACTATAAACTGGACTATAGTTAAAATTGTAAACTGCAAAACAGCCCATAGAATGGGATATAGCCCGGATAATAGTTTAAACTACAGTTAGAAATATTGACTAAACTATAGTTGAGGCTAGACTATAGACTAGACTGTAGTCACGACTATATACTAATCTATCATCGTGGACTAAACTAAAGTCGATACAATAGAATGGACTATAGTCGACACTAAACTATAGTCGATACTATGGACTGCTATAGTCGAGACTATAGACTGCTATAGTTGACACTATAGAATAGTCTATAGTCTAGACTATAGAATAGACTATTGTCGAGACTATAGAATAAACTATGTACTAGACTATAGTCGCGATTATAGACTGGAGTGTACTCGAGACTATAGACTAGAATATAGTCGAGACTATAGACTGGACTATAGTCGTGACTGTAGACTGGACTATATTCGTGACTATAGACTGGACTATAATCGAGACAATAGACTGGACTATAGTCGAGTATATAAACTGGACTATAATCGAGACTATAGACTAAACCATAGTCGAGACTATAGACTAGAAAATAGTCGAAACTATAGACTAAACTATATTCGAGACTATAGAATGGACTATAGTCGAGACTACAGACTGGACTATAGTCGAGACTATAGACTATACTATAGTCTCGACTATAGACTATACTATAGTTGAGACTATAGAATAGACTATAGTCGATTCATTCTAGTCGAGACTATGGACTCTTTAGTCAAAACTATAGACTGGACTATAATCGCCACTATAGACTGAACTTTAATCGAGACTATAGTCGAGACTATAAACTGGACTATAATCGAGACTATAGAATAGACTTTAGTCGACTATGCTGTAGTCGAGTCTATAGACAGCTATAGTTGAGACTATAGACTGCTATACTTGAGACTATTGTCTGCTATAGTTAAGACTATAGACTGCTATAGTCGAGACTATTGACTGCTATAGTTAAGACTAAAGACTGCTATGGTCGAGACTAGAGACTGCGATAGTCGAGACTATAGAATAGACTTTAGTCGACTATGCTATAGTCGAGTCTATAGACAGCTACAGTTGAGACTATAGACTGCTATAGTCGAGCCTTTAGACAGCTATAGCTGAGACTATATACTGCTATAGTCGAGACTATTGTCTGCTATAGTTAAGACTATAGACTGCTATAGTCGAGACTATTGACTGCTATAGTTAAGAATAAAGACTGCTATGGTCGATACTAGAGACTGCGATAGTCGAGACTATAGAATAGACTTTAGTCGACTATGCTATAGTCGAGTCTATAGACAGCTACAGTTGCGACTATAGACTGCTATAGTAGAGACCATAGACTAAACTATAGTCGCCATTATGGAATTAACTACGTTTTAATGTCTGGACACCAGATTGAATTATAATCTCTATTACACTAAGATACTCCAAACAGATAATTTTGAATTGGTTTAATGTAAAGTTTGTAAAATTCGTTTTTAACGAATTAAATTTCTCATTTACTTTACTTCACCTACTAAACCCTAGAAATAGTTGACTAATTTATTTCAAATTAAACTATAATTAATCCATGTCGTTTTTATTTTGTCTTACCAAACACTTGCATTAAACAATAAATATTGTTATAAGCTTTGACACCCACTTTGAGTAAATTGTCTACATAAGCTAAGACAAGTATTGCAGTATTTTTTTTTCTGCATATGGCAAATAAGCTATTTTATAGCTTTGTATCCAAGCTATTTTTCTACTCTCTAAGCTGTTCCTTCTTCTTCTAAAGAAAAAATCAAAAGGAAGTTGAAATCCTTGTAGTTGTTTTTCTTTCTTCTGAAATCTTTGTCCTATTACCCAGAGTATATTTATATATACATTTGCTTTGAAGAAAAATAATAAAAAGAAAAAATTTTGAAATGTAGCCTGAAGGTTGTATGACTTCAAAAGCAATTAACTTGATAAAATGTTTATTTTTTTTTATTACAAATTTGCCACACAGCAACAATAACAATAATAATAACGATGACGACGAAAACCTACCAATAACAACAACAACTTCGACAAAACTAAATAACAAAGAAAACTTGTTGTATTTTACCCGCTCCCCGCTCTACTCTTGTTTTGCTTCTCCTTTGCCTCACAGAGGCTTAAATCATTATTGTCATCGTTTAAAGGAGTTGCGTTATGTTAGCTGGTATTGCTCTTACCACTTGCTGACTTTAATATTCATACAAAATTTGTTATTGTTATTTGCCATTCTGTTTGCATTTAGTTAAACTGACATTGACATCGTAGGTATTTACTTACGCAAATACAACAAATACACCAATGTATTTTATATGCAAAAATGTGCGTGCTTTAATACTTAACAACAGGAACTTTTGTTTATTTCAAGAAAATTTCTATGCGCATGCGCACAGCAGGTAGACTTAAGATTTAATTTAAACATAAATCTTTTCTTATTTTTTTTGAGGCTAACGCTTTGGTGAGAGTCTTTTATTTGTTAGGTTGGTTTGAAGAGCATAAATTGCTTAGGGTGTTTTATAATTTATGAAATTGGATTTTGGAAGATTAAATCATTTTGGTTTTTTTTTCTAAAAAGGAAGTTAATAAAATTTGTTTAGCAACAGACAGGAGTTGGTAGTATTAAATTAAATGCTAGAGGACAGCCTTAATGTCAACAAAGGGGACTTATTAAAAAATGTTAAGGTTCTTAATTTCGAAAATAATTTTGAAATTTAATCAAATTATTAACAATTTTTAATAATTCTTAATTTGTAAAGTGAAAAATCGATGAAATTTATGCAATTTTCTTTTTAGAATAATTTTTGCTATGTTCAAAAAAATTCGAAATAAAGTTCGAATTTTCGAAAATGGCTTATTCGAAAATTTTTGAAATTCGTCCACAATTTTTAATTTCGAACTTCCAGAAATTAAGAAAATATTTATTTCTTTTATTGGAAAATTGATTTTTAATTAAAATTGTCATGATTTTAAATGTTGGAAATTAAACAAAATAAATTGTTTATCAATTATAAATTTCAAACTTCTATAATTGAGTAAAATAATAATTTTTTTTTTATAGAATAAGTCATATTTTTGTTTTTGGTATGTCTTAAAAACGTTAAATTATAATATTTAATCAAACTGATCTTAAAATTTTTGAAATTCGTCCACAATTTTTAATTTCGATCTTTCAGAAATGAAGAAAATATATTTTTATTGATGAAAATAAAATTTTCGAATTTTTCAAAATTAAATTAAATTTACAAAATTTTTTTTATTAATTCTAAATTTTGAACTTCCAGAACTTAAGAAAATAATAAATTTTTTGATTGAAAAAGTTTTTTTTTTTTTTATTAAAGCTAAAGTATTTTTAAATGTTTTTGAGATAATTTGGATTATATTTGATATGTTCGAAAATTTCGAAATTAATTTTAAATTTTCGAATACAACAAAAATATAAACTTTTCGAAGTAAAAGATTTTTAATTTCGAACTTCCATAATTTAAGAAAATAAAAATAATTTTTATTAAAGCGAAAATATTTATTACATGTTCGAAAATTTTAAAGTGCATTTTCGAACAATTTTTAATTTTGAACTTTCAAAAATAAAATTTTATTGAACAAAAAAAAAAAAATATTTTTTTAATGCAGTTAATATTTTGGATTAATTTTGATAAAATTGAAAATATGGAAATTATGTTAGAATTTTCGAACATATCTCATAAACTGCAAATAATGTAAGATTTTTGAAATAAGCAACTAAATTTTAATTTCGAACAAGATTTAGAAATTTAAAATTTTTTTTGTTAAAGCGAAAGCATTTTTTAATGTTTTTTGTGTTTTCAAAAATTTCGTAATAAAGTTTGATTTTCAAAAATTTTTTCGAAAAATAAAATTTAAATAAATTAAAACTTT
The DNA here is from genome assembly GCA_951394005.1 of Protophormia terraenovae. Taxonomy (NCBI): domain Eukaryota; kingdom Metazoa; phylum Arthropoda; class Insecta; order Diptera; family Calliphoridae; genus Protophormia; species Protophormia terraenovae. Next base: position 20,939,552 of record OX596075.1, read on the forward strand.
CGAAATTAACAACCAATTCTTAATTTCAAACTTTCAAAATTGGAGCAAATAATAATCTTTTATTCAAAAAATTTCGAAATTAAATAAGAACTTTCGAGCATAGCTTAAAAACAACAAAATTGCAATATTTGATCAAAACAAATTTTCCAAATCAGTTAAAAATTTTTAAATTCGAATTTCTAAAATTAAAGAAAATAATGATTTTTGTAAAAAAAAAAAAAATTCAAAAATAGTCTTTTAATACAGAGAAAGTATTTTTAAGATATTTTCGAAAATTTTGAAATTAAGTTGAATTTTTCGAACTTAAGAAATTAATGATTTTTTATTGAAACTTTTTTTAATTAAAATTTATTTTTAATACAGCAAAAGTATTTTATGTTTTTTTGAAAAATTTTGATTATTGTTTAAAAATAATAAAATTGTAATATTTTATCAAAATAATTTTGAAATAAAAATTTTCGAAATTAGTTCAAAATTCTTAATTTCGAAAAATATTAATTTATTTTTTTTTTTACAAAAATGATGTTTTAATACATCAAAAGTATTTTTAAATATACATATTGTGATATGTTCGAAAATTTCGAAATTAAGTTGGAATTTTCTGAACTTTCAATAATAAGAATATAATAATTTCTCATTGAAAATTTACTTTTTTTTTTAATACTAGAAAAGTATTTTATAATTTTTCTTCTCTTAAAAAAAACTAGTTTTTATTAAAGCGTATACATTTTGTATTATTTTTTGACGAACTTCGAATTTTCGAACTTGCCTGAAAAGCTTCAAAATGCAATATTTTATCAAAATCCTGCTTAAATAAGAGGGAATTTTTGAAATTTCATTATTTTTTTTTAATTTCGAATATCCAAAATCATAAATTGTATAGAATTTTCAACGAAATAATTGAATTTTATAACACAAATATTTTAATACATGTTCGAAAATTGCAAAATTGTACTCGAAGTAAAATGATCTTGAAAATATATACAAATTTCAAAAATATTCCTAATTTCGAAGATATTTTTAATTTCGAATATTCATAATTGAGGAAATACATATTTTTAATTGAAAAAAAAATTTTCATTTCAAAGCAAATATAGTTTGGAATACTTAAGGATATATTCGAAAATTTCGAAATTACCTTGAAATTTTCGAACATCCTTTAAATTAATTAAAAATCAATAATTAAAAATCAATACCATCAACATACTCTTGAAATAAAAGAAAATTATTGAATTTTTTTTACATTTCTCAATTTCGAATATCCAAAATCCAAGATTTTAAAAAAATTTTTAACAAAATAGTTTATTTTTATAAAAGTTATAAGTTATAGTGGTTTCTGACATATTAGCAATTTTCGAAATTAACTTGGAAACATAATTATCTTGAAATAAATAAAAGTTTTGGAAGATATTTTTAATTTCAAACATCCATAATTGAGGCATCAAATTTTTTGAATTGAAAAACTTCAAATAAAATTTTAGAAATTCTTTAATATAGAAAAAAAATACCGTGAACACATTTTGGAATATTTTCTGATATGTTCGAAAATTTCGAAATTAATACTTAATATTCGAACATGCTTAAAAAGCGCTAAAATTTAATACACAAACTATATGCTTTTAAAATAAATGAAAATTATTAAAATTATTTAATATTTCTAAATTTCGAATATCAAAAATCGAAGATTTTAATAAAAATTTCAACGAAATTAAATTATTTTTATAAAGTACAGATAACATTCTTTCCAAGATGATCGGAAATTTAAAATTGATTTTAGTTTAAAAGGATTACAACTACAATATTTAATTAACATATTGTTAAAATTCTTAAACTATTCAAAGTATATTTCGAATCTTTAAAATCGAATTGTTAAATTCGTTTCATAATCCTTTGATTATTATAATCCTTTGATAAAAGAATACAAAATCCTTCTTTTAAATATCCTTTAAACAAATCACTCAAAATAAGCTTAATTTAAAGTCCTTTAGAAAAAAAATTGCTCCACTTTACAAATAAATGTCTGAAACCTAGACAACAAAAATCAATATTTTAAACCTTTAAATAAAATTCACTTTGCAACACTCACATACACTTACACACACACAAAGATTTATTCACATACACTTTTATATATTTAAGTGTTTATGAGTATTTTCCATTAAGCTTTTGATGTTTATATTTAATGTTTTTGGTGTATGTATGTGTTTTATTATCCTTTAAAAGAAAATGCTGCCAGATTGTTTTTTAGTTTCCTTTGATATCATCCTCATTAAAATCATCTTATCACAGTCTCTATATTTCTCTCATCTTTTCTTTATTTCTTGTTTTTGTTTAAAGAAAATATAATTTATGTTCTGTTTATAATTATGTACAACTATATATTTGTATTTTATTTTGTTTTTCAGCCAGATTCTGTTATTTATTCAGTACACAATAATTCTTTTTATTTTTCTCGCTTTTTTATTTTTATAAATAAAATATAAAAAAATGTCCCCTTAATACCTTCTGGTATGAAAAAAAAAAAAAAGATGTTGAAAAACAAAATTACAAAACAACAAGCGAAGCTGTGAAAAAACATTAAAAACGTGACGCTCCATTAAGTGTCAACTGTCAAAAGAAGCATATAAAACATACACATGTGTTCAACAATGAAATTGAGGTCATTATAAAATTAAATACATAATTGAAGAAAATTAAACGAAAGAGAGTGTTATACTATAAAGAGAGAGAGAGAGAGTAAGAATAATAAAGTTCTTATTTAATATAAAACAATTTCAATGGAATTAAATAATGTTTATTGAAATTAAAATAGAAATAATTGAACAAAGAATAAACTTTGTAGGAAAATGTTGCAATTTTTTGTAAGTAAAGGAAAATATTTAATGATAAATTGAATTTGTTACAGTTTTAGAATATAGAAAAATGTGAGTCTTAATTACTTGTCCTCATTTAACGATCGAAAGATGCAACACATTTTTTGCAAAGATGCAAAAAATATAACGTATTTTGAGAGAAAATCCTCTTATCTCAGTGTCACAAAAAGTTATTTGCTTTAAATTTTTATTAGAAAAGTTGAAAGGAAATCGAGCCTGATGACGTACAAAGTTTAAAAAATCCTAATAGAAGCACAGGCAAGAATCTGGAAGTGAAAAGTAACGTGAAAGTACTTCAGACGAATTTTTAAATAATTATGATTAGTGTATAATAGATGATGATACCTTCATACAGGCTGACTTTTTTTCAACTTCCTGGCCAGGAATTCTACACCCAGAGAAATATCAATCATATACATACGTGTTGAAAACGATATTGAATCTACACCGTATGAGTTTAAATTCAACACTGCGTGTTCAATTCTTATTGAAAATCGATACCTAATTGGTAACAAGTTGAATTTGTTAACGAAAGGTATTAAAAAGTTGTAAATTACCAATGTGAGCACAACCGTGGTGGATTTTGAATAGAATTTTTTTCCCTTAGTGTATGTTGCAGATGTAAGAGGGAATGTGGCAGAAAATTTTCGTGTATCATAGAAATAAAAATTTCCAAGAAAGTTTTTGATTTGCGTATGCGGTAAAGAAGCACTTCATTTATAAAAAATAGTTCCATTAACAAAGAAATATAAGTTCATATGGAAAACACTTCTTCGTTTCATAAGAAAATACAGTGTATCCGCTTTTTAATGGTCTGTTCTGTCAACAATGCACAGTGGGGCAGAATCGAAATTTTTTGGAAATAAATCTGTAACTTCTGATCGGCTGGTTGGATTTGCATAAAATTTGGTGTAGGCATAGCAGAGGAGTGTACAATGTTAAGTTTGCAAGGAGGAGCAAACAGACCCCTCAGGGGCGGGCCTAAAGGGGATCAAATTTGGGTACCTCTGATATATGAAATTTGTTTCTTGTCCGATTTCAAATATTTGTATGCATTATTGTAGGCACTGATTAGACCTATAAAAAACATGCTTGCACATCTTACGTTTTTTTTTAGTTATTTGCATTTGAATTTTTATGTAGCTTAATTTTGCATGTTCTTGGTCCAGTTTTTTCCATATATATCCTAGTATTTCCGACCGTCTTTATTTGTTTTTTCTTTAGCTAATTAAAGAACAAAATTATCTATTGAATACAAAAAATTTGTAGTCAATACCTTTACCGAGTCCAAAATTAAACGATTTTGAATTTGAAAATTGCAAAAATGACGACTTTTTGTGTTTTTTTGGCCGAAAAAGTATCTTCACTCTTTTTTCTATAAAATTAAATTTTCTTTAATAACATATAATAAATTTATATTTTTCTGAAAGGTATCTTCACAGAGAAGACTTTAAAATAAAAATCAAGCCCAATAACAAAAATGTTCTAGGTACACACCCTTGGGAATTCGACCCATTTTATATGAAAGTTTTGAATTTAGTCAATTTTTTGTTCTATCCCAAAGCACGAATCGACAAACGGAATGCAGTTTAAGAATCTGTAATATGTTGTTAAAAGTTTTCAATCAAAATCTACGGGTCTTTGGAAAAATGTGGATTTTACAGCCCAAAATGTAAAAAAAAACTCATTTTTGGGATTTTCGGCGTTTTTTTTTGGGAATTGTGGGATTCTTTTTCCAAATATCTTAAAGTTTTTTTCCACTTTCTCATTTTATACGATAAAATCTACATCTACCGAAAATTTCGTTAAGATATCTTTAATAACAAAGGATTTTATTTAAGATAAAATATTAAGATTTTCTCAAAAATCCGCTTTTTTACAAAAATTTTTACTTTAATTGCAAAACTCAAAAAAAAAAAAAAAAAAAAAAAAAAAAAAAATATATATAAGTTCGAATTTTTTCATCTAAATTACATTGCTTAGCTGACATAATTCCTCGTTATACAGAAAAATATTGAAATCAATATCTATTATAAAATCGAAACTACGCCACTTTAAAATTTTATAAGTCATGGAAAATTCCAAAAACATTGTACTATTGAGGATGTAAAAAAGCTATAACAACATAAATAATTTGTTCCCGTAGCCAATGTTCGAATGTGTGTTTGTGCAAAAATACACAAACAATGGAATTTTTCACACGTCTGCTATGCCTACACCAAATTTCATGCAAATCCAACCAACCGATCAGAAGTTACAGATTTATTTCCAAAAAAATTTCGATTCTGCCCCATTGTGCAATGGAGTGTTAATAAAGAAATTGTTGCTGTTTGTATTGAAAGTGGCTAATCCATCTAATTGTCCAGAACTTCTTGCAATGGGAAGATAAAATGACGTGGACTTATTCGAGAAAAAAAATAAAGCTTTTAATTGGAAGAATTCTGGAAAAGATCAGATATCTTCTTAAAAACCAACAGCAAATAATTTATTAATTTACGTTTAGAATTGAAAAGCACTCATTGGTTTAGTTTTTATAAGTAAATTTGAAACTTCAAATTGGAAAAATAAAAATTATTATCGGAACCACAAAATGGTCAAAAATTGTAGGTCTAGACGAAGCGGGATCTCATTTTGGACCCAAGTGATGTATGCCTAGGGCAACTACCAACGTTACGTAATCTAACTATGAATACATATAACATATAATAAGACCTTCTTAAGCCAAGTTTTTTTACTTTTTTACTCAAACTTTCTATTGTTAAACTTGCAAAGCCATTAATGGCAACTTCTGGTTCTTATGTACGTCCGCCATAGGCTTCTACAAGCAATCAATGGGACCTAGCAGCAAAATTCTTCACGATGTTTTGTATCTGATAATAGAATTTACAGATGGTATTGTCTTTCAACTAATATACTTCTAGAAAACAAAGTTAAAAAATCTTAACAAATTACACTGGTCGAAAAAAAAAAAATTTTTTTTTGAGCTCCTTCGAAAATAAATATGTAGACTAGATGGAATTCCGCATGCTAAACTCGAATCTGCTTTCAGTTTTTTTCCATCAGGTCGGGATTTTTTTATGGGCGTGATTAATATTGCGACATAAATAAGCCGATTATTCAAGTATATTACACTATAACTCGGGAACGGTATGCACGATTTATATAAATATTACACCAAAATATGTGGAAAAACATTGGCTTTAAGTGGCTTTACTATCAAATGTTTATCCGTCCAATAGTTTAGGATATATTTTGAAAAAAGTGTAGGAAAAAAATTTTTTCATGCAAAATTCAAGATTTCTTTTTTTTTTTTTTTTTTTAATTTAAAAAAAAAAATAAAAATATTTAAATTTATCACCTTTATCTCAAAGCTGGCAAAATTACGAGTAAATAAAGTCACGTATCATAAAAATCTTGAATGGATTCACAGTTAAGTTTGGATACCCATGCATACCTCTACCTATATTTGAAATACACTAGTGGGTAAAAAAAAATTTGTTTCGTCTCAAATAAAAAAATAGATAGATTAGATGTAATTCAAAGAACCGGCTTTTACTTTTTTTTTATCACGCTTTGATTTTTTTTTATGGGCCTGACTTTGACCACGCCTTTAGGCAGTAACACTTGTATAACTCGAGAACAGTTTGTCCAATTAAGATAAATTGAACTTTAATATATAGCGACCTAAATTGTCTTTGAGCTGAATTTATAAAATTTGTTGTCCAGTTAATATTTCAGTAGTTATTCGGTAATTAGTACCGAAAATTAAAAATTTCTTTTTTTGGAAAAGTGGTGAAAATTTTGATCCATAACTCGGAAATTCTTCAGAGAATAAAAAATATTGTGAACGTATCTTGAAGACAATTTTCGTATGCATCTTTTGATGTATCACTTATTAAAATCGTGTGAAGGGTTCTTGAGTTATAGCCTAAGTTTGACAAACAATTCTCGAATTTTATAGTGTGACCGCTGAATAACGTGATGATATTAGTCAAGCACACAAAAAAAAAAAAAAAATCAGTACCCGATAGAAAAAAAAGTGAATACAGATTCTTGTTTAACTCGTCAGTATCCACCTAGTCCACCTATTTTTGTTTCAAGAAAATAATAACAAGCGCGAATGTTATATTCGGCCCGGCCGAATCTATATACCCACCATCAACTTTTTCAAATTTTACGTTATATGGGAGGGGGCAGAAAAGTGGGCAGTAAAGTGAGCGGACCACGCCCATTTTTTGTTTCCGAGTTGACATTGGTCCTTGAACTATTTAAACACAATTTCGTTGATTTTCACCTTATATGGGAGGTGGGCGGTAAAGTGGTCGGACCACGCCCATTTTTGGTTTCCGAGTTTATATCGACCCCCAAACTATACGTACAAAATTTCGTTGTCGTACATGCTTTTGTTGAAGAAATATCAGCAGAAAAGTATAGAACGGACACCCTGTTTTTCTAGTTTTTAGCCCATAACTTTTTTGTTTATTAACCGATTTTGCCCATTTTCAATCCCAAACAAACCTTATATAAGACAAATATTTGTGCCAAATTTCGTTGTACCGTTCGAGCCCTATTCTGCTTTCAACAGATGGACAGACGGACGGACATAGCTAGATCGACTCAGAATCTAACCAGGACCCAGAAAATATATACTTTGTGGGGTCTTAGATGATTTCTTCGACATGTTACACACGGAATGACAAAATCAATATACCTCCCATGTTTTTGATGGTGGGTATAAAAAAACATTTTTTTTTTTTTGGCCACCACTATATTTCTACTCAATTGTATGTAACATGGGTATTTTTACTTAACTGTGAATAAAATTTAGATTTCTGCATCAATTTTGAAGATACATGCCTTATTTTTTTCGCAGCGTTACCAGCTTTATGACAAAGATGACAAACTGTAACATTTTAGATGTATTCATTTATTAAACGAAATTTAAGTAACAAAAAAATCTTAAATTTTGCATGAAAATGATTTTTTTCATACAATTATTTCGAAAAAACTCCAAAACTATTGAGCACATAAAAAAATTAAGTTTGAGTAATTTGAAGATATTTTTAGTCCGCATCTTTTGGTGTATCACTTTCATCAATCGTACATACCATTCTTGAGTTATGAGGAAATATACTAGAGTAATGACATTACTATGGGCGAAATATTAGACACGCCCATAAAAAAAGTCCAGATCTGATGGGAAAAAACTGAAAGCAGATTCGTGTTTAGCACATCAAACTACATTAAGTTCGTCTATGGGGGAGGATTTTTTTGATGACCAGTGTTATCATCATATAACGACATTTTCTAGGTGTTTTAGAGTTAAAATATTCCCAAATATTTTGCAATAGATCGTGATCAATATGCCCATATAAAATGATATGATAAACTACGATATTTCATAAAAAATGTAAAGTGTATGCAAAGAATATTGAGACCAAGAAAACCTGGTTAAAAAAACGTGCGACTACAAGCAAAACTCACTCAATAAAAGTAAAATTGGACTATAAGACTCACGATTAAAGTGGAATTTAAATATGATATTATCGTTGTTATTCGAGTAATAAAGCGAGGAACTAAAGCATTTAAAAGCTCTACTTTTTGATTCTACTCTCTGGTATATAAAACTTTAAAACCTAATAGCCTTTAGTAACAAAAATGACCTTCAATTATTCCAAAATTCCGTTTTCATACAATTCATTAAAAATTTTACATTTATAATTAATATTTCTTTGATGTTTATTTTGCATAATATTTCATTAAAAAAAAATGAAACCACACACATGGTAGTTTCATATTGCAAGATCACTTGATTAACTGTCAAACTAAAATGACATATTGTTGTAAAATTTGTACGTTGAAACTAACTATACAACAAGTTTTCAACTTTTGGCTACAAAAAAATTTACTCAAAATAAATTAATAAATATAAATAAATATATATTTTAAAATGTCAAAATGGCAGACGTAAAGTAACGGTTTAAATAACATTTCAAAATGCAACTCTGTAACAGAGACTTGCCAAGTAAATAGATATCCTTTAGTTTTTTTAGTTGTTGTTGTCATTGTAAAGTGTTACCCTATCAACTGATAAAAGCCTAGTCATTTATTTTTAAATATGCTCTATTAACAAAAAGCTGGCGAAAAAAAATATTGTATAAAAAATATCATAAAACTAGTTCATTTTTCCAACAAATCATATCAACAAGTCTTATTTTTTTTAATTTCGCAACTAACTCTGCATGTGCTAAAAAGGCGTTACGATAGTTTTATACGTTTATGTAGAGCGAAAGGCTTGTGACAAGACCGTTCGTTGTTGTTGATTGAGGTGGTTGATTTAACTTTAATGTTAACTTTTTTTTGCTAAAGTATTGAGTACAAATTTCAAGTAGTTTGTTGTCATTAATCAGTTTTAATGTCAGTTTAAAAGATATTCAGAAAAAAAGAAACTATATAATAAATTAATTTGCATGCGTTTGTTATACAAGGGGAACCAGCTAGATTTTTTTTTTAAGTTTACTTACATTTTCACAAGAGGTCCTACATGAACCAAAGACTTCATTGCAACAATTGTAGAAATCTGTAATTAAAAAAAAAAAAAATAAAAAAAATAAAATAAAATGAAATAAAAAACAATTAAATAAATTTATTAGTTTAAGCCACAATTTAAATACATTATGGGGAGTATCATATAAAACTAATTAAGTTGTAGTATTTTTAAAATAGAGAGTCCCTATTTAAGATAGTTTTCTATTAAAATATTATAAATCATGATTATAAATCATTTAGCTTTACTGAAACTCCTCTTCATACTGTTTTTACTTTTAAAATTTTTTATATATATTTTTTCCTTGCGTTTTGTATGTGATACATAAGTGCCCTTTCACTAAAGAGCAATGATCCTCAGTCAGTTGAAATGTGTAGTCCACACATAGAATGTTTTTTTTTTTTTTTTTTGCATTAAAACATATGTTTCTATTTGAAAATGAACTTATAATGAAGTAAATGTGTGTGCCCACAGTGAATAAAGATTAATGTCTCTGCATTTTTTTAATGGGATAGTACAATTTTGGAAGGCATGTTAGTTATAGCAAAAAGTTTTGATACAAATTAAAAAAAAGCTTAATCAAAGAAATACTTAAATTTTTGTATATAAAATTTGTACTCTTGTCAAAAAAGATTGAAGCTAAATATTCGCTTAAGTAGCAAGAATTTTTGAAAAAAAAAAAAAAAAAAAAAAAATCCATATTAATTAATAGAAAATAAATTAAATTATATTTAGGCAATATTTTTAAATTAGGATGTTGACAGAGAGACTCTCAAAAAAGTATCAAAATTTTTATGCTACAATAATATATAACAGCTTGTCAAATACAACATTCTTAAAATTATTAAATTATTTGCGATATCTTCTTTTAATAAAAGTGACTTTTTTTAGTTGTTGCTACCAGCAATCGATGTTCCACCAACCCCGACATTTTCGCAAATATATACCCTTAAAGGTTACTAATTTACAGAGATATTTCTACAAATGTTTGCTATTTTTACTTCCTTAACAAATTACCTTAAAACAACAAAATGTTGCTATTACAGGCCTTCAGAATTGATGTCTTTGAATTAGACATTTTCAAATATGAGTAAAAAAATTTTAGTCTAATTCTATCTCAAAAATATTTTATTAATTCCAATATAGAAATATATCCTTTTACATACATATTAGAAATTTTGTACTTTTTTTAAATGGCCTTCGTTTTAATATGGACTCGCAGTAGTGATCCAAAATTTCATGCTACACTCGACATTTAATGCTAATATTACTAAAATAAGTTAAAAATCGAAATTCAGATTTTGGTCCATCTACTATAAAATAGTAAGCATATGTGCGAAAATGTATTGATTTATAAAAGCTACGAATTATGCTCGATAAAATAATAAATAATAAATCGAGGGCCATTTTAAAAAAGTCCATGTATAAATTTCTACTTTGATTGATTATAACATCACAACAAGTCATAGAAGGCTAAAAAATTATCTCTCAGAAATGTCTGCGTTTTATTCTCAATAAAAAAGTTAATATAATTTTTGTTCGCAAAATGTTAAATTAAAGAGTTATAGCGCAATAAATATGTTATTTACTTTTAAGGCCCTTTTCAGAACAATGGTCAAAGTCGACTGGCCGGTTTACGACCGATCGAAATAATTTTTGCACATATATTATTTTTTTAGCTCCATCTACCAGAAACTGCCGGTGGAGCAAGCAAAATCAAAACTTTTGTAAATCTCATATATTTCATGGGTAATCTAATACATATTTGATCAAAATCGATCTAAATATTTACTAAAGGATACATTTTTTATAATAGACTTTATCAAGCAATTAATATTGTACTATATAAAGAAAGAACTTTACTTTCATTAACAACTCTTCTGCTAAAAATGTCTTAATTTTTATTTTTTTGTATTTTCTGTATTTAAATAAACCTCTAATAGATTTTTGAAAAAAAATAGGCAATTTAAAGAAATATATAGTAAAATAAAGTTTAAGCTTCCTTGAATTTCAAAGAATTTTAACGATATACTTTTGAAAGATAATTAAATATATAATGTTTAATGAAATTTTTTTTTATAATTGAAAAATGTAAATTTTATTCAGAAATTAAAATGGGAAATCAGAAATATAAACTGCTTTCTACTACTTAAATGGCTATTTTGCACAAATATTGACATATTTATTATTTTTCTTTTAATATAATAAAATAGTATTTTTTTTTATTTCGCCTCAATCTGTTGAATAACACAATTATCATTCGGAATATAATAAGTGTCTAAATACAACTAGGTAAAAATTTGTTAGCTTTTGGTAATGACTACTACTCACTACAATCATTATCTGGTAATGATATGTCATTATTTTTCTCATTTCTTGGAGTAGTGGAATAACTACACGCTGGTTCCTGTGACCATAAACTAAGAGCAACATAGTATGATTGTAATATATGATTCCAGGTTACAATAAGTATGTTTGTACGTAAGCATTATTATGATTTCAATTTATAATTTATTAGTAAGGTTCATAACCTTATTAATAAGTAAGTTTTATAACCTTTTCTTAAGTATTGCTTTCAATTTCATCATGTTTTTATCATTTAATAATTCCATGTTATCATATATATAAACTAATTTCATCATAAGTATAATTCCATTTTATCATTATATAATCCCATGTTATCATATATATAATTCGATTTTATCATATATATGATCCCATATTTTCATATTTATAATCATTTGTACCACGATATGTGGTACAATCATCATACTGAATAAAAACAAAACTTGTCAATTTATATTTGTTCATATATAAACTAAATGAGAATTATAACTACTGCACTGATACACAAAAATGTGTATTCAAAAGACATTAGAAGTTAATGTCTTAGTGGTTGTAGAATTAACCAAATTTGTAAAATGAAATGAATGGTTATGTAATTAACTAAATTGTTGTAGAATTGACTAAATGATTGGATTTATTCATATTTATGATTTCATATAAACATATTATAATTCAGTGAACCATATTAAAATCTTGATTGTGGGTAATCATTAAAAAATTAAACAGAATCAAAAACGTTGCTATCATGAACACAGTATATTTAAATCAATGAAAAACGGTTATATCATTGAATAGTTGTGGTGATCATGCTGCAACCATGTTTTTTCTCTGCTTGTAGTTACCAGTAAATAACAAGTCCATTTAGTTATACAATGGTTATTGCAATATGTTTTAAGGAAATATTTTTACAGGACTAACAAATTAAAACCTCATTAAAAACCAATGAAATTTCCTTTTTTTATGACAAATAAATTTCATTTTTGATATAAAGGTAAAATACTCAAAGTATTGTCCATCGCAAGCTGTAACGTTTTTTCATTCTTCTGACGATTTATGGATTTAATTCCGAAATCACTTTTTATGTTTTAAAGCCAGATACGAATCAACCCATACCTTGTTCTGAAGAGAAACATATTCATGTAGATCATTTCGAATCGAACGAAACAAATAGTGGTTAGAAGGGGCAATGTCTATACTATAAAATGGGTAGCACATAAATTTTCAAAGCCTTACTTTTTAACTGGTCGCACAACATAAGGCCGAGGGCTATCATTATGAAATATTGTGGCTTATTCTGTACGTTTTTCGTTTGATGCTCTCTTTAAACGAATAAATTATTTACCGTACAAATCTTCAATGATCATTTTAGCAAGATTTAACATTTCATTACTGATCCCACTTAATAACCTTAAGCTTCACATATGGTTTGAGATTTACTCATTATATTATCATAATGGATCCATTTGCCATCATCCGTAAAACCTCGATGTTGAAACGGCTCCATTTAGTAATGCTGAAGCTTCCTTTCATATTTTCGTCTTTTGGCATTAGTTCGTGCGGCACCCACTTTTGGATGAATCCTTGTAAAGGCTTCAGTTTTTCGTTTTAAAACTTTTTCGGCTAGCTGAGATGCTCTTCCGAAATTATCGCTTTCAAATAGTTCAAAACACTCACGACAAGTTGTCTTAGCTAAAGCATAATTTTCATTAAATTCTACCAAAAAGATATGACTTTCCGCAGTAGTTTTCTTAAAAATAATAAATAATCCATACTCAAAGCTGTAATAAACTATGTTGTTTCCCAGTAAAAATTTGTTGGCTTTTGGTAATGACTACTACTTACTAGAATTATTACCTGGTAATAAGTTGTCATAATTGGTCCTGGTTCACACACAGCAATTTTTCTTGCCGCAATTCTGAGTTTATAGAAGAGAGAGGAGAAGGGAAGAGTAAAATTTTACATCCTTTTTGCTTCCCTCGCCAGAATTGCGGCAAGAAAAATTGCTGTGTGTGAACCTGGACTTGGTATATTAAATTTAACGTAGTAAGATAGTAGTCTTCGAAACATGTACAAAATTTTTTGACTATTTTTATTATGCTATAAGTAAATTGTAAATGTTTAGTACTAAAGAAGATTCTGACAATAATATTCGTTGTAAATTTGTAGATATTCTAGGGCTTAAATCCGTGTGCAAAATAGGTTAACATTATTTTGCCAGGCTGATGTCGTGTTATTAACAAAGAAGATTACACCATGAGACAGTCGTTTTCACACATGAAAAAATAGGTATACGCACGAACCTAGAGTCCATACGTAGTAAAACTATGTACTCAGTTTTTCTCTAGGACGTCAAATTTTCTTTAAAAAGGAATTCAAAATTTCGAAGGATACACATTAAAAAAAAAAAAAATGTATAAAATATTTACGAATATTACATCACATCCATATTGAGTTGATATAATTTTGATAAATATTTTATTAACTTTTTCTGTTGAGTGTTTTTCGAAACTTTGAAGTCCTTTTGAAAAAAAAAAATTGACATCCTGGAGATAGATTTAATACGCAATATAATAAAATTGTATAAGCTTTAGTTTGATAGATATATCGATTTTTTCGTGTGTGAATTTTTTTTGGGGAAATTGTTACACAGTGTTATTATTAACAAACCCCTTCTTTTGGTTCTCGGGACAAGGTTTGTTTAAATCATGAACCAGCTATTATTTTTATACTCACCATCACAAAGATGGTACAGATAGTTCCGCCCCCTCCCATATAACGAAATTTTGTACAAATAGTTCAAGGACCAATTTAAACTCGGAAACAAAAAATGGGTGTGGTCCACCTACTTCACCGGTGGGTATATAGATTCGCCTGGGCCGAATGTAACATTCACACTTCGAATTATAATAATAATACATACACAAATTCGGCAACAACCGTTCATTAGCATCCTTCCTCTATTAAATATAGTTAGTAAGGAGTGAGATCGAAAAAATCTTAACACACATTTTGCCTCATAACTTTTTTCTGAATCTATATTCAAAATTTTTTTTGATCTAGTTACAATGGAAAAATAATTCAGTTATTATTTTTAATAACAACCATGTTAATTTGTCCTTATTTTCATCAAAATAAGTGACGAAAAAGATTTACGTCCTACAAGTTATTAAAAAAATTCAAAAAATCCAAATAGGTCTTACAAATAATTGGCCACAGAATTAAATGTCGTCCGTAAAACCGTTTCTAATGTTATTAAACAGTATCAGGAGAATTTGACTATTGATATGAAACCTAGTTCGGTAAGAAAAAAGGACCACATGATATTGGAAAGGCCAGAAAATTGAAGGCATATTGAAAGGAACTCCAAACACATCTGGTAGAAAATCAGCTCAGTTTTCTCAGTGCTTCGACTATTTGGTGCGAAAATTTAAAGCTAATGGGAAAGTTGATAACATATAAAGTTAAAAAAATTCCAAACTGGAATTCTGCAAAAAAAATTACAAGCCAAAAATAGGACTCGGAATTTAAAACCAAATTTCATAGAAAAATACTCAAGCTGTATAATTGACGAAGAAACGTAGGTGCTGGCAGAATCTTTGCAGCTTGTGTCTCAAAAATTTTTATTGCTAATGCTCGAAGCAATGTTGGAGATAAGTTTAAGACCCAAAAGCAGCAAAAATTTCTTACAAAATTCATAGTATGACAAGTTTTTTGCAGTTGCGGCAAAACAGGAAAGTCATATGATACATTCGGATCTATAAATACCAAAATATGCATAAAGGAATATTTGCAAAAAAGACTTCTTCTTTTCTTAAGAAAGCACAACGTATCCACATATTTTTGGATCCATTTGGTATCATGTCACTACGGTAAGAAAGCTCTGGAGAGGTACCAAATCAATAACATAGTTTTAGTACCAAGAGAGGTAAATTTTCAAAATTGTCCATAGCTTAGACCAGTGGAGAGATATTGAGCTCTTGTGAAAAGTGAATTCAAGAGCACAAAAAAGGTGTCCCAAAATACCGAAGATTTTAACAGAAGATGTGCACACTGTTCCAAAAAAGTGACTGAAGCAACTATCAAATCTCCAAAGAAAGGGTTTTCAAAAATGGTCCACAATTTTATAATTAGTGGTTAGAACCATAAAAATTATATATTTCTGTGATCTGTGCTAAATTATCAAATGATTAAAAAAAATAATGAAAACTCTAAGATCAACCGTTTCCAAGTTATTGAATATTATGTTTGTTAAGAATTTTTCGATCTCACTCCTTATTAATGAAGCAATAAAAGTCAGAAAAAAACATGCTATATGATCGCTAAATTGTAAAATCCTTTCTAGTGAATCATGGATATTTTCTTTCGTCTAAATTTCTAATGTTTTCGTAGAAACTATAAGGATTATTATGATTTCACTTGTTTATTTTGGATACCAGGTCAAAGAACTGCACAGACCTTACGATAAATAACCCCATATTAATCCATAATGCGCTTCTAAAATTATTTTGATTCTAAAAGAACGTCTATTAAGAAACTAAGATTTCTTGTAGTCTCACATAAAATATATTGTGTAGATTATTTGTTTATACATTTTTAAATAATCATTATAGCAAAGGATTCCCTGAGAGTAACCATTAAAAATGTGATCCGGAATATAAACATCCAACAAAAACTAACAGCATCAGACTGGGGTTAAATCAATAATCTTCCGGTTGTTAATTCTGCGCTCAAGTCATCAGATCCACGTGAATGTAATGTTACCGTACTTTTTTACTATTGACTACTTATTTATATAATGTATAGTAGGCAAACAATATTGACGTCTCATTACCAAGTAACTATTTAAATAAGTAGTTGCCATTATCGAAAAACAAACATTTTTTGCTTGGATTTAATTTAAACTAATATTCGGTTTAATTGGCTAGTTTTAATACAAATCGGTATATGTACGACTAAACTTAATCATGTACCTATTGGATCTTTTAATTTGTGACACCGATCTCTTCTAATACTTTTTATCATTAATTTTTGGAATGTTAAACCTAAAATATTAATCAAATACCATAACAATTTTTACTCTATAAGTTGCAATCGCTCACTCTACTTAAGATACTACCATGTTCAATTCGATCGTGCCCTATTTTGTTCTCGGAGTTATAGGGTAGACTTGACAGAAGACACTAAGAGAAACAATATATTAACATAGCCTCCTATATTTCTCAAATATTGTCTATGTTTATTTCGAGAAAGATTAATATTTTTCACATTAAATATTTATACAACAATTTCGAAAAGTTTCGTCTTAAAGTTTAAGACTTAAACAAGTGACATCATGAGTTTTATTTGTTCTATAGTTTCATTTTATTAGTTATTTATACTACTTAATTTCCTTCAGTCTTAATCTAAGAAACATTTAAAAGTTTTTACTAATCCAAATTGCCTATTACTTTTCACTTGCCTGACTAATTCCAAACTATTAACATTAATATCCTAATATCTTTGCCATTCAAACATGCTGTCTAAACATTCCACATGCTTCGATTACTTCTTTTAGTATTTCAAATGATTAATTTATACTCAAATATCTTCAAGAGCTTTGCCTTTTGTAGGGTAGTTTGTTAGTTCTTATGGTGAGATACCCACACATCATTTCATTTGAATTTGTTTTTTTATGTTATTTTTCTTTTTGAACATCATCAAATCTGAAACTTGTTGTATATATCTTTTATAGAGTGTTATATGCGTAATAAATTTAGTTATTTCTTCCTCAACTTACACACTCTGTAAAATGTATGTAAATTGTACAGCATGCAAATAAATGTTTATATTTTATGCGTTACAAGTGTCACAAGTAGTGTGTGTTTGGTGAAACTATTGAAATTGGGAAGTATGATGATAAGGAGCAGTAGAGAATTTGAAGAAAAATTTAAATTAATTAAGGTGAGAAAAGATTTATTGAGCCAAATATAATGAGAAAAATTGTTGGAAACATTTACAAAATTTTGTTAATTTCTTGGTGTTAGAATACCTTCTCCTTAAGCATGTAGATTTACACTATGATCATGTTTTTGCATCTTTGTTGTTTTTCGCGCTCTCAAATGTTAGAGTACAAAGAAAGAAAGAAAAAAAAGAAATTTAAGTACTTGTACACCACTCCACTCAAATATATTATAAATTGATATGAATTGAATGACTGTATAGATTTTGGTATGAGTATGCAAGTATTTACATATCATATATATGTCTCCTTGTGCAGCAAAGTGTTATAAAGTATTTTAGATGTTTAGATGATTACCAGTTGTAACATGCCAAACTCTACTACATAAATTTTCAAATATGACTAGAAAACTTAATGATTTTGATGACTTGTTATGTTATAAATTAAAAAAAAAAAAAAAAGAAGAGAAAAAATAATATGTGCTTATTTTTGACCATGATCAGAGGATGAAATGAAAAGAACATGATAAAGGCATGTAATGGAGTTTATGATTTAAATGTTTTTTTTTTTATCCTTTTATCCTTTAATAAAAATAAATTGCTACTAGAGCTTCAAAATGACTATTAAATGAAATAATAAACCTTACGACTCACGTTGGGGTAAAAGGGGTCGAAAATGGCGCTTAATTCAGGGAGAGGTGATATCAACATTTTAATGATGAGGATCTATTTTTATATTTATTATTAGGTAAAAAAATGTATTTTTTTAATTTTAGGATTTTTTTTTTTTGGCAGAATGGTAATGTCTGTCTTACCTTAGGATTAAATGGGTCTAAAATCGCCGCATTATTCAGAGAAAGGTGATATGAATATTTAAATGATCATGATTTAATATCTCATCAATTAGTTAGTAAAAAAAGATATTTTTAGAACTCTTGAATTTGTTTGAAAATAATCAACTGCGGATTGTGGTAGGTCTATATGTTTTATTTTATACTTTTTCCCCATACTTGATTGGATCGGAACTTATCAAAAGTCTATTAAATATATCTTCGTTTGATTTTTGTCTACTACATTTTCGTGAAAAATGTTTCCGGTAATTTTTGAAATCTTCTTTTCTTGCTTCTTAGGTGTCTCAGAAAGTTGGCCATTTCGTAGAAGAGCATGTTTTATAATTTCTGGGCCGTGAATAAAAAACTTGTGGAGGATAGGAGACATACAATACCATGGATATTTATCAACGTAGTATCTGGCTGTATTGTTCGCATAGTTCCTGAATTTTTCAATATTAAATACCAAGTACCAATATAAGACACATCACTTTGTAGAATATAAAAACATTACATGAAATCATGTTCACTTTAACTGAGTTCGACTGAATTAAGCAGTAAAATTATTTTGTTTATTTAAAATAATTGTACAAAACAATAACAAAATACATAGTGAAATAACGAGAAATAAAACAAAGTAAAAAAAAAATAAAAAGTCTGCACTTAACCTGTTTTTGGTTTGGAGCAACTTGAGTTTTTTCACAAAAATGTAAATTTCTAAAATCGGGCAAAATATGCGCACGATTTTATTTCAGAATATTTAAGTAGACAATATGTAATATTTTTCAGACAATTTTTCAGAACAAAAGTCTTGTTATATTTTTAGTTGCATTCCATGAAATTTGAAAATTAGTGCATTTTTGGACTATTTTCAAAAAAATAACAAAAAATACTAGGACAAAAAATAATTTACAAATTCTTGCATAAAAGTAAACTCAAATACCTGTAGTTGATGGTTCCATTTTAAAATTTTTCTTTAAAGCACTTTTTATTAAAGAAAAATTCACCGAAAGTTCATGAAAATTTAATTTTTTGCTCTTTTCTTAAAATATAAAAAAAATGTTGAACTTTGACAGCTCAGTACTCAAAAACCACGCAACATACGTTAATGACTTTTATCGTTATTGATACATAATGTTGTCTATTTTTATTCGGTACCCAATTTTATTTAAAAAAGTTAATTTTCAAAATTAAATTAAACGCCACTTTCGACCCCTTTTACCCCAACGTGCGACTGTACGATAAATTGAAGTAAATTATGACAGATTTTTACATAATTCACGACCCAGGATTAACGTCAATAATGGAATTATTAAAGACTTTTTTGAATTGTAGCCAAAACTTAGGATAATAAATAATTCTGAAAACTAAAGTTAATAATGATCAAAATTTAAGCTAAATGTAAACTTAATGAACATATTAAATTAAAGTCTTTATTAAATCTAAAATTGTATTATCATGCATGATTGAAACCCAAATTAAACTAAACAATGATATTTAATGAAAACTTTAATTAGAGCAATTAAAATATACGAATAAAATTCTAATTCTATGTTAACATATTTTCGTAATTAAAATTTAAATTGAAGTAATTAAGGATCCAATAATATCTATTATTGAAATTATTGAATAGAAAAGAAAAAGGAGTAAACAATAATTGAACATACAAATTTGAAACTAAAATTTTAATAAATTTTCAATATTGAACTTAAATTTAATTAAATGATAAACTACGATTTATGGTATAATTGAACAAAAAACAGATCCTTAATTAAAGCTCAAGTTGGACTGTATAAAACCCGACAATTTAGACTAATATTTAAGTGTAAGATCCTTTATTGAAATAAAATTTTTTAAATTATCAAACACGATTCAAACTCAAATTGGACGAAAAAAACTCCATTAAGACCTTGGATTGATAACAACATTTAAGTTAATAATGCTTGAAGAAAAATGCGAAGTTAATTTTAATACATGGTTCTACCTAAATTTTATCTGAATAAGAAGCTAAAATTGGAGAAAATAAGAAGATTCTTTACTGAACAAAAATTTTATTAAATGATATCGCACGATTAAAACACAAATTAGACTAAATAAGGAAGCTCAATTAAAGCTAATTTTTTTTTAATTAAAATTTCTTTTTACAGAAAATGTTCATTAGAGTGTCCCGTAGACAAAAATTTTACAGAAACACCCCTCAAACGATGCGTAAAAATTAGCTGAATATGGGAAAAATATTAAAAAAAAAAAATTTTAATTGTTATTCAGTTCCCTATCAGCGATTGAATGTCACGGGTCTAGAACATTTCGTCCAAAAAATAGTATTAAGTTTAGTCTTGAAATGGGTATCAAAAAATTCGTAATTTTAAGCCAATTATAAAAAAAATATTTTAAAAAATTTTCGCAAACATTTTGGTCCATAAACCTTCATTTTAGTAAATCATGCAAAAAAAAATTTTGATATTTTTCTTAAAAAAATAGATAAGAATTTTATAATTTTGTTCCTTTTAAGGCTAAAATTTAAAAAAATTGCATTGTAGTAAGATCTGTTAATAATATATAGTTTTCCAGATTTTTTTTAAAAAATGTTCATAAAAATACTTTAAAAAGTCTTCTAGCGAACGAAAATCCTATTCGAAAATTTTTTAAAATATTTTTTCCATAACCAGCATAAAATTACGATTTTTTTGATACCCATTTCGATTAAAAAAATTTAAACTTTTTTTTGACCAAAATGTATGGGACCCATTATTTTAAAATCGCTGGTAGGGAACTGAAGAACAATTTTAAACATTTTTCCCATATTCAGCTAATTTGTACGCATCGTTTGAGGGTGTTCCTACATTGAAATCTCGAAAAACGCTATTCTTGGGACACTCTAATGTTCATTAAAATGTTTTTTTTTTTATAGTTAATTTGTCAAAAATTTTCAAAATTTTTTCAATAAAAAATTTCCATATAATTTTTTAATAAAAAATTTCGATAAACTTTTTTAAAAGAAAAATTTCTATAATTTTTTTTAACAGAAAAATTTTGATAAATTTAAATTTTTTTAATAGAAAAATTCTTTGTTTTTTTTAATAGGAAAAATTCGATAAATTTTTTAAAAGAAAAGTCGATAAATTTTTTCAATACAAAAATTTCGATAAATTTTTTTAATGAAAAGTTTCGATTAATTTTTTTAATAGAAAAACTTCGACCAATATTTTTAATAAATATTAAAATAATAAGATAAAATTCGTTACCTTTTTTTTAAGAAAAATTTCGATATTTTTTTAATTGAGAAATTTCGATAATTTTGTTTTTAATAGAAAAATTTCGATAAATTTTCTTAATAGAAAGATTTTGATAAAATTTTTTAATAGAAAAATTTGGATAATTTTTTAGTAGAAAAATTTAGATAAATTTTTTTAATAGAAAAATTTAGATAATTTGTTAGTAGCAAAATTTAGATAAATGTATAAAATATTTTCGACAAGTATAATATTTTTTCTGTAAAAATTAATAAAATAAAAAAAAAAAAAATATTCGATAAATGTTTTCAAAGAAAAATTTTGATAAATTTAAACATATTTTCTTTAGTAGATAAATTTTGTTTTATTTTTTTAATAGAAAAATTTAGATAAATTTTATTTAATAGAAATTTTCGATAACTTTTTTAATAGAAAATTTGCGATATTCTTAAAAAAAAATTATCGAAATTTTTCTATAACAAAAAAGTTATCGAAATTTTTTCTATCAAAAACCATTTATCGAAATTTTTATATTAAAAATCTAATTTTGGAATTATATATCATGATCTTTATGCTAGTTTAAGAAATAAAGAGGTCTCTTAATATTTTCTCTTTCACTCTTTTTGACATTAGCACTGACCATTTAAATTTATTTACTTATTCATTACAATCTCTTTGAAGTTTTCCCTCCCTTACGATTTCGTTCTATATTTAAATTCCTTCACTTTATGAGTAATCACTTTAAATAAATTTATTTCAACAATTTATATCATTTATTTTCAAAAAAATAAAAAATCATTTTAAATTAAAATTAATGAGAATTTATTATCTTCAAAATATCTTCTAAAACAATTATTCATAAAACAAAAGATAATATGAAAATAACACAGAATTTGTCATATTTAAATCATTATTTCTTTGGTGGCCTGTATCTCTCTCTATTACAATTTCCATAAAAACTTGAATACAATTTAAAATGCTGGCGCCTGCATGAATGTTTTAGGGTATTAAGTTCAATTATAAAAAGCTAAACCACCAACAAATAGCTACAAAAAGAAAACTAAAGAATAAAAGTAAAGCTAAAGCATCTTTAAAAGAGCTGAAAAGACTTTGCAAAACCACCCTTGAACACAATATGGTTTTAGGTTTTATTTTACCAAAAAAATAAAAAATAAAAAATTTCCATGTGTAGAATTTGCCATATAAAAAATAATATATTTATACTTTATATGCTTTTATGAAATTCAACACTTTTAATTAAAATTTCTATAACACTTTAGTTTTTATTATAAAGCAAAAGAAATAAATACTAAATATAAATTGAAGTAAAACACCATTTAGTTATGGAATTTCTATTTGATTAATACAATGAACCAACAAAAAACTAAAAGGTGGAAAATATTTTTACTGCAATTTTAAATGTGATCTTGAACAATGAGCAGCAATTTCCTTTTAGATTTAATTAAAAAAAGAAATATGTTAAATTTATCATTTCCTTTTTTGCGATTTTTTTTTTAGTATAAAATTTGCTTTAATTTTTTATAAAAAATTTTGCGATGTTTTTGTTAATAAAAAAATTGCGTTACATTTTTTTAAAAGAAAATTTCAGGTAATTTTTTAAGACAATTTTCGATATATTTTTTTCATAGAAAATTGGCGACATTTTTTTTAAAGAAAATAAACAATTTGCGTTAATTTTTTTTTATAGAAAAAATTTAATTTCTATAATTTTTTTAGAGAAATTTTGATAATTATTTTTTTTTATAGAAAAATTTCGATAAATTTGTTGTAATAGAAAAATTTCGTTATTTTTTGTTATAGAAAAATTTCGATATTTTTTTTATAAAAAGTTCGATATTTTTTTATAGAAAAATTTCGATATTTTTTTGGTAGAAAAATTTCGATATTTTTTTGGTAGAAAAATTTCGATATTTTTTTTTTATAGAAAATTTTGATAAATTTTATGAAAAAGAAAAATTTCGATAAATTTGTTGTAATAGAAAATTTCGATATTTTTTTATAGAAAAATTTCGATACATTTTTTTTTTTTTGTAGAAAAATGTTGATAAATTTTATGGAAGAGAAATTTCGATAAATTTATTGTAATAGAAAAATTTCGATATTTTTTTAATAGAAAAAATCTCAATGAAGCTTTAATGGAAAAATTTCGATAATTTCTTTTTAATAGAAAAAATTTCGATAATTATTTTTTTATAGAAAAATTTCGATATTTTTTTTTGATAGAAAAATTTAGATAAATTTTTTCTATAGAAAAATGTTGATAAATTTTATGAAAAAGAGAAATTTGGATAAATTCTTTGTAATAGAAAAATTTCCATATTTTTTTTTATAGAAAAATTTCCATATTTTTTTTTTATAGAAAAATGTTGATAAATTTTATGAAAAAGAGAAATTTCGATAAATTTGTTGTAATAGAAAAATTTCGATATATTTTTTTTTTTTTTTAATAGAAAAAATTTCGATGAAGTTTTAAAATTTTGATAATTTTTGTTTTTAATACAAAAATTTCGGCCTTTCGTTTATAGAAAAATTTTGATACATTTTTCTATTAGAACAAATTTTGATAAATTTGTATTAGAGAAATTTCGTTATATATATATTTTTTTTTAATAGAAAAAATTTAATAAAATTTATTTAAAAGTAAAATTTCGATAAATTTTTTGTTAAAGAAAAATTTAGATAATTTGTTTGTAATAGAAAAATGTCAACAAAAGCTTCAGAGATATTAAAATAATCGTGTGAACAAATTTGATGGTACCTTTTTTGTGATTACAATAGAACAAAAAATCTGAGACCAGTTCTGTATTTGTGTTATTTTTAATTCAATCGAGAGAAATTGGATTTTTGGTGAAATTTCTGATTTTTGATGTAACTTTTTGATGATTGGGGAAATTTTTAGTCAAATTTTAAAATTTTTGGTGAAATTGTGGATTATTGGTGAAATATCGCATTTTTGGTGAAATTTCGAATTTTTAGTGAATACTTGGATTTTTGGTGAAATTTCGAATTTTTGGTGAAATTTTACATTTTTGGTGAATTTTTGGAAATTACAATAGAACAAAAAATCTGAGACCAGTTCTGTATTTGTGTTATTTTTAATTCAATCGAGAGAAATTGGATTTTTGGTGAAATTTCTGATTTTTGATGTAACTTTTTGATGATTGGGGAAATTTTTGGTGAAATTTTGAATTTTTAGTCAAATTTTAAAATTTTTGGTGAAATTGTGGATTATTGGTGAAATATCGAATTTTTGGTGAAATTTCGAATTTTTAGTGAATATTTGGATTTTTGGTGAAATTTCGAATTTTTGGTGAAATTTTAGATTTTGAGTGATATTTTTAATTTTTGATGAAATATTTGATTTTTGGTGAATTTTCGCGTTTTCGGTGAAATTTTAGATTTTTGCTGAAATTTTAGTGAAAATTTTAATTTTTCTGTGAAATTTTGGATTTTGGTGAATATTCAGTATTTTTGCGAAATTTCCATAATTTTGTGAAACATAATTTTTTTTTCTGCTATATATTTCAATGTGCTAGTAATAAAGTGCAACATGCTCACCATCTACTGAGGGTGAGGTAACATATTTTTTTTTATGTAAAAGGCTATTAGAAAAGAACATCCGACCCATTTAAAGTATTACACTTTTTTCCAGAATAGAACACTAATGAGGGCATAGGGCAGAATAAAGGCAACATTTTAGCCAGAAAAGAAAACGCTATAAGTGATCAGTGCTAATGTCAGAAAGTGAAATAAAAAAAAGTCATCTGTTTATTTCTAAAACTAACATTAAGATCATGATTTATAATTCCAAAAATATGCCAAGATCTTTAGGATTCATATTATGTTTATTTCGCACTTCGCTCCCCTTGATATTACTCATCCTACACTCATGAAAAATTCATCCACGAAATCACAGAAAAAATATTAAGTGACCTCTTTATTCCTAAAACTATCATAAAGATCATTATATAAATTTCTAATAATATGCCAAGATCACAAAGTTCCAAATTATATTTAAAAGTGATCTTTAGATTTTTGTGTGAAGCAAGAGGAAATAAAATTTATTTCGCACTACTGTTCCCTTAATATTACTCATCTTACACTCACGAAAAAAGTAAATTAAATATTTTTATTTTCATTTCCAATGAAGGGGTTAATATGTTGAAATTATGTTAATTAAAATTTTATGTATTTAAAAACCAACAAATTAAAATAGATTCATAAATTTTTTTTCTACCAACCAAAACTATCTATTAAATATTTTTTCCATATACAAAAAGGAAAAAACTAATTTAATGCTAAATTTATTTCATTTGACACTTTATAAAATTTTTCTACCCAAAAAAATTTGTTTTTATTTTTTGGTTTCATAAAAAAAGCGACAAATCTTTTTTTATTTTCATAAAAAAAACCGCTCGCACAATTTATTTTAATGTTCATGACTATGATGATTTGTCTGTTTGGCTATTATTTTTCTTATTCTGCTTATATGTATTTAAATAATATAAAAATAGATTTTTTTTGTTCTTTTACGAAATCAAACAAATTTTAAATATACACCATAAAATAAATAAAATACAAGTGCCTGCCTCTATGTTTGTATGTGAACAATAGAAAAAAAAAAAAAATAGCTCTAAGAATGAGGAATTGAAAATTCTTTAGAATTTGACATAATGACATCAAACAAAACTGTAACTGAAGTTAAGAATGTAGCAAAATCTTGTGATGTTAATACTGCTACAATGAGGCTGTTTTTTAATTTTTCTTCATTTATTTGCAGTTGTTTTTGTCTTTCGGCAAAGATCTAAGTCAAAGACAAAAAAAAAAAAAAACTTGAGGGATTACAAAAGAAATTGTGAATTTTTATATAAAAATAAAGATTTTATTTGCATTTCAAAAAATAAAAAAGAAGAAGACATTGTAGCTTTGATAAAAATAATGACAGAAAACCCAGTCGGAAATTAAGAAAAACTTGTCTGAATAAGGAGACCTGATTGATATATAAAATTGACCTGATTGATACTAAATAAACACACACGTCTAAAGCCTTATTTGTTCTATTAAAACTCCAAAAATTAGACTTAATATTAAAAATCTACAATTAATGGTAACTTTAAGGGTAAAATTTCTCTATATCAAGACCTATGATTAAAAAGAATTTTAAATATAAAAACCAACTACAGTGGACGTTCAGTAGTACGAACGCTCTTTATTACGAATTTCCAATAATACGAATGGCAAAATTTTTGCATTGACTACTCTATAGTACGAATAGATAGGCATTTTTTCTATTCGATAGTGCGAATGGTGGTTTGTTATAAGAATTTTTGTTTTATTTACGTATGAATGAAGTTTTTATTTCATTCTTTCGCGGTCATCCACGTTTAGCGAAGTTATTGTGAAGTTTTATTTTTTTTTTTATTATTTATTTTTAAAAGTGTTTTGTATTTTTAACTGTCAAAATGTTGCAAGTAAAACGATGTAAAAAAAAGACAATTTCTTTGCAAGATAAATTAAAAATTATAGCAGACCACGAAAATAAAACATCGTTGTTTGAAATTTCAAATAAATATAGATTATCCAAATCCACAATATGTACAATCATTAAACAAAAAACGCAACTGCTGGATAATTCCATGAGTTCGTTAAAATATCAGTATAGACTTACAAGTGGTGAATTTAAAAAAAACTGGAGGATGCACTTTACGAGTGATTTTTAGCACAAAGAAAATTCCATATCACAGTCGGTGGAAAACAATTAAAATGCAAAGCTGTGGAGCTGCACAAAAAATTCTACAATGGTCAGTTTTGTGCCAGTGATGGTTGGCTAACAAAATTTAAAAAGCGTTATGGAATACGATTGTTAAAAGAGTCTGGTGAGAAATTATCTTCTTCTAAAGAATTTGTTGCGCCATTCGTTAATAAGTAAGCGTCTACCATTATGGAGCATGGGCTATCAAACGAGGCAATTTTTAATGCGGATTAATCCGGTCTCTACTGGAAAATGTTGCCAAACAAAACATATGTTCACAGTGGAGAAAAATCTGCTCCAGGTAGAAAATTTTCAAAGGAGAGATTAACATTTTTAATGTGTGCTAATGCTGCAGGAACTAAGAAAATTAAACTTTTTGTAATAGAAAAAGCTCAAAAACCGAGATCTTTTCGGAACAAAATTCTTCCTGTTGAGTACGGAAACTCTAAATCTGCTTGGATGAATGCAGCTCTGTTCAAAAAATGTTTTTTGATAAATTTATTCCAGAAGTAAGTTTTAGTGAATTGTTTTAATGTTATTAATGATTTAAAAAAATTCAAAATATATTTACAGGTAGAGACATTTTTAAAAGAAAAATAAAAAAAAACTGCCAATTAAGGCTCTTCTAATAATAGACAACGCTCCAAGTCATCCACCGGCAGATGAACTGGTTCATGATACTAAAGATGGACAGATTTGGGTAATGTATATGCCACCAATATAACTCCACTAATACAGCCCATGGACCAGAATGCAATTAGGCTCTTAAAACTGCATTACCGTAACAGTTTACTGTCAAAAATTGTATCTTCCAACGAAAATTTAGAAACGTCCCTCAAACAAACCTCTTTATTTGAAGCCGTTTCATTGGACTATTATTGAGAAATCTTATATTCTTTGTTATATGTATATGTACATACATTAGTATGTTCTTTCATGCCTGTTTAAGTACAAACGAGAAAAGAAGATATAGTCGGTCAAGCCCGACCATATGATACCCTACACCATTTCGATTCACATAATTTTGTTTTTACTACTATACAACTTACTTGTGTTAAATATTAACATAATAGTAACATTTGTATGGGATTTATGTACGTTAGTGATTTTCGGGAGAGAGGTTTATATGGGAGTTATGGTCAATTATGGACCGATTTTCATGAAATTTGGCAAAGTAGTTTCCAATTACATGTAACTTATTATTGTCAAATATTTATACTAACATTTTTGTGGTTTTAATGCGCAATAAAGTTATTTTCGGGATAGGGGTTTACATGGTAGCTATGGTCAGTTATGGACCGATCTTCATGAAATTCGGCAAACGGATTTGTGCTTATATAAAACTTATTTGTACCAAATTTCATTAAAATATTCCTGTTTTTAAGGCATCTAAAAGCGTTAAAACTCTATTCCGGGAGGACATTTGTATGGGGGCTAGGTGAAATAATGGGCCGATCATAACCAAATTCAATAAGCTTCGTCCTTCTGCTGAAAAAGCTTATGTACCAAATTTCATCAAATTATCTTCAAAATTGCGACCTGTACTTCGCGCATAAGCTTTACATGGACAGCCAGCCAGCCAGCCGACCAGACGGACGGACGGACATCGTTAAATCGGCTCAGAAAGTTATTCTGAGTCGAAAGGTATACTTTAACAACCAACCACCTATGGTGGTGTAGGGTATAAAAATGAATTCAAAATAATACAAATTAATTATATCTTGTTTCGTTATGTAGTTTTTTAATAAAAAAATAACAAAAAATCTAAATATTTTATGTGAATTAAAAAATTTTTATTATTGAACCCACAATTAAAGATAATTTGGGTTTAAATTTTTTCCATATCAGGATCTACGATTGAAGTTAAATTTTAAGTAAATATCAAAAAATGAAGTAAAATTTTAAAGTATAATTCGAAAATTCTAAACATTTATTATTTTTCTAGAAAAATGCTAAGGTCTCCGTTGAGCATAATTTAACTAAATATTACTTTCAATTTCCCTAAACTTAGGCAACTAAAATGAGGTTGTTTGCACATTTTAAGAACAACAATTAAAAAAAGAGAAAAAAAACATAAAATGTTGTTCACTTTTCATCACCTTCAATTTAACAACTACAACAACAACAATAAAACTCATTCATTATTTACCAGACATTAATAAAATATTCCTTTGATGTTGCTCTATGGAAAAATTATAATTTAAAACTACATACATACATACATACATACATACATACATACATACATACATACATACATACATACATACATACATACATACATACATACATACATACATACATACATACATACATACATACATACATACATACATACATACATACATACACATATCCAAGCAACTAGAGAAAAAGTATTTGAAAATGTCATACACTCATAAATATATAATTAAGATTCCCTATACATAAATAGTTTACAAAAATAAACTAAAAACTAAAGCAACAATAACAGAAAATATTACATACAGCTGTCAACAACACTTGTCATCTGTCATACAATGTACTCATACATGTCAAATAATCTTTATACAAACGAATAACAACAATAACAGCATCAGCATATAGAATTAATATATTTATTTACATTTACCCAACAACAACAACAACAACAATAATAAAATAATGTTAAAAATTATCGTTTCTAATTTCATATTTGTCTTTTGAATTTTCATTTAACAAACATTTTTGCTAATTTTCCTAGTTTTAAATTTATTTTCAAATTAGCTGTCATTAAGCTGGTTAGTTTTATGTAAAAAAAACTTTGTGTTTTTGTTTTATTTATTTTTTCTATTTTAAAATTAAAATTAAAATATTTATTATGTTGTTTGTTATAAAGATTTATAAACAGAATTATAAATGTTTTATTTAAAGTTTATTTTAATGACTTTTTAATACTATTTCGTGTTCAACTCATTATAATTAAATGTGATTTTATAGGAAAATATGAGTTCAAAATGTCAGCATTCATGTATTTATTTATGGAATTCTGTTTATGAAAATCTTTTTTTTTTTTTTTGGAAAGGGATTTAAAATTTTAATTTTTATGATTTATGTGAAGTGTGCTAGGGAGACAGATATTATTTTTTTTATTTTATTTTGAATAAAAAGAGAAAAATTTAGTTATGAAAATTTTATTTTAACATAAGATTAGTTTATAAAGATAAAGAACTAGACATTAAGCTAAAATTATAAAAAAAAAAATATATGAATGAATTCAAATGTTTAATTCATTTTCTCTCATAGACCACAGCACTTATTCTCGAAGAACAAGTCGAGAGAAAAAAAATATTATAATTTAGGTGAGGTAATCTTTGAAAATGGACTTGATTTGTTGAAGTTACCATTTTTATACCCTGCACCACCATAGGTGGTTGGGGTATAATGCGTTTGTGCTGATGTTTGTAACGCACAGAAATAATTATCGGACCACCACCTTAATGTATACCGTTCGACTCAGAATCACTTTCTGAGTCGATTTAACTATATCCGTCCGTCCGTCTGGCTGTCTGTCCATGTAAGCCTTGTGAACAAAGTATAGGTCGCAATTTTAAAAATATCTTGATGAAATTTGACACAGATAATTATTTTGGTACAAGGACGAAGCATATTGAAATGATGGGTCCATTATTTCACCTGGCCCCCATAGAAATGTCCTCCCGGAATAGGGGTTTAACGATCATAAATGCCGTAAATATAGCAATATTTCTATGAAACTCGGTACAAAGGAGTTTTACATAAGTATTAATCCAAGTTGCCAAGTTTCATCAGGATCGGTCCATAATTGACCAAAGCTCCCATATAACTCCTCTTCCGAAAATCACTATAACGTGCATAAATCCCATACGAATGAAACTATCAAGATAATATTCAACACAAATAAGTTTTATAGAAACAACATTACCAAAATTTATGAGAATCGGTCCATCATTTACCATAGCTACCATATAAACCCACTTCCGGGAATCACCCTAGACATAAAATCATATAGATGTTAGTATAAATGCATTGTTCTGTATTTGTATAATTTATTTTACATTAAGTAAAAATGTTGGTTTACAATTGGACACAGGTCTAATGGTGTAGGGTATCATATGGTCGGTCTTGACCGACTATAGTCTCTCTCTCGTTTTAATTTATGTGGTGTTCAACTTTGACATCCTGTAGCCTATCTCGTATTATTACATGGTAATCACAAGATGATTTTTCAAAAGGATTAGGACCTTCTGTACAATTATTCATACATTTCCGTTTAATACGACAAGTAGTTTAGGAGATAGAGATTTATTACCAACAATTTTGCAATTGATTCATTCCACTGTTTGTTCGTTTTGGTTATAATAATCCTTTTTTTTTTTAAGCGAAATGAAATGTTAAAAATATCGCTGTAGAAAATTCCGCTTTAAATAGCAAATCTATTATTAATTGCAAGTCATAGAACCCCACGTTTATTTAAAGGAAATAAACCAATATTACACAAAAATTCGCATCAATATTATGGTATCTTAAGACTTTATTCTACAGTCCGAATAATTTGATCTGATACACGCAAGATCGGAATACTCGACTCTAGTGAGGCTTAACAATAATGAAATTTGTTTTATATTTGAGTTATATTCTACCTCCCAGAATTATTATGATGAATTTGAAATAAAATACGAATGAAATATCCATGGAGAAGAGCATAGCAGCGAAACTAAGGCTAATGTAATTTGGAAGTCTTTGCATTAATAGCGAAACAGACAGAAATTTATATTTAAGTCAACGTTAACGTTTCTACAAGATCTCTCCTCTCGTCAAACATCCGCTTATGCTTTATTCCTTGTATATTTTTGCGAAATACAGAACCCAACAGTTTTAAAGGAACCGCAAAGGAGATATCTGCAAAGTATCTGGAAGACATACCTTGTTCACCTGATGTGTCGAACAAACTTTTTCGTTACATACGCAGAAAACTATATGGAAAACAACCTCTTGTCCCTGGTTTCTATAATTCAAAATCTTATAATTTAACTGTTACACTTTAACTTCCAATACAGAAAGTTCTGAATACTATCCCTGCGGGAAATTTGTGGTAATTGCAGTAATGGACCGGTTTCTCTGTACCAGTTGAGTACCAATTAACACCTAACTCGTCACCAAAGTTCCAATTGAGAACCAATTGACACAAACACACTCACTATTAACATGCTCGTTAAGTGCGCAAATAGCAACTCGCGCGCAATACCAATCAGTGGCTGAGTGGTAAGCATAACATACGTCAGATGAACATGGGTTCGATCCGGGGTGCCGCTATCGATATTAAGGAAAAATTATAAAATTTAAATAAACATAATTTAATAAAAATAATGTTTAAAAAGTAAATAATTACCGAATTTTTATAAAATTTTTATTACAATAATCGTTACTGAACCTGTCCTCTTGGACCTGTCTTAGGACCTATCCTGTGACCTGTCCCAAGGGGCTAATTAGCCACCTCCAATGACAACCCCATGTAAAAGTGACTGGTTCTTCTTATATAAAGTTCCGGAACTGGGACCGGTCACTAGCCCTGAGAACCTGTCACGTGACTAGTTTTGAACCGGTTCTCTTTACTTTAGGGATTAAAACCAAAGAAAAGTATAACAGTAGAGATTTTCTGCCATCAGATTAAATCGGTATGCAATGAACTTGGAAGTGTTAAATGGAATTAGGAAAAACTCTCAAAAAGGCAAAATAAATTAGGAATTGTAAAATGGAAATTGGAGGATTATAAGATATCACAATTCTCTGGCCTATCTTTAATTCACCTTCTATGATAAATACTTTTGTTTCCTTTCTTTTGGAAACTAAGCGATGGTCTATTGTCTTCTTTTGGCAATGAGTAAGTAAAGCCTTGAAACGATCAGGAAAAACTTATAAAAGGGCACATTGAATTAGAAATTGTAAAATCGGATCAATCATAAACACAAATTTATTATTAATAACCAGGGCAAGTTTTTATATGCACAAAAATAATTGAAATATGCGCTTGAAAAAGCAGGAAAAAATGGTATAATATGCACAGAAATATGCAAAAATAGCATGAATATGTTTATAAAAACCAACGAATTTATGCATTCTTATATATTAATGTGTAGAAAATATGCCCAAATATGCATTTTTTAACTTCAAATCTCAAAGAGATTTCGATGTTTATAAAAATATAACTATTTTAATTTTAAGTATCATATTTGACGCTTCCGAATTTTTTTCTTTACAATATTTGCAAAGTACTCAAAATACTCACAAAAAAAAAATTTAGAAATCATTTGATTGAACTCCAGAAAATCACCAAAAAATTGTGTTTTTGTTAAGAAAACTAACTTTTGTATCCATTATATGCAAATTTATGCAAAGATTTAAAATATAAGCATTTTTTGCGAAATTCTTTTGAAATATGCAAATGCTTACTTTCCAAGCGAAAAGCTTGAAAAACTTGCCCTGTTAATAACGGTGTTGGAAAATAGCCTTGAATTTGATTCAACTTCAGTTCAGAAGTTTTGCAAGTGGTTCGGGATGAGTCTGCAGTTTTGTTATGTATTTTTCACTGCGCTTTTTAAACTCTTTTTTACAAATGGAACAACTAAATCTCTATGGATATTCTCATTTCTTATGTTGGTTTTAAGAATTTTCCATTGGGCCCTCAGTATAATATCGATACTCGCATTACTGGCTGTACCGCATAATTGGATACTATATGTCCAATTTGACATGACTTTATTGTCAATGCTTAGTTTTGATTGGCTGTTTATTAACCAGTGAATGCTAGAAGCTTTTAACTTCATATGAAGGCTCTTGGTTTCTATATGACTACGCCAAGTTAGTCGCCTATCTAAGTGAATACCAAGGTATATAACATGATCTGACTTTGGTATACTTATATCATAAAGTGTAACTGGTGGACAGTTGCATCTTCTGAAAGTGAATGCAACGTGGTGAATTTCGGTTTATATTTTTAGATATGGCAAAATCTATGTGATCAGGAATTTTTCTAGGATTTGCTGGCCAGTACGTTGGATGTCCAGGGGACACGAAATCCTTGCCATTTTTACGATCAACTAGTACCTTATAAAGCTGTCTACCTCTAGGATATATCAACCGTGAACTCTAGTAAGTGTGTTTGGTATTATAGTCTCCACATGCCAGGAAACGATCACCTAGCGTGTTAAAGAATTCTTAAAATTTTTCCTTAGTCATTGAAAATAGTGTGGGGCAATAAATCGAACTTAGGTTTAAACCACTTGAGAAACATTCAAGGTGAATAGATGTTACCTGCAGTTAATCTTTTGAGAATTCATCTAGGGCATAATGTCGATTTATAATTAGTATACCAGTACCACCATGTGCTTTTCCATCCGATTGATTAGTAGAATGGAATCAATTACATGAAATATAAAAATTGTATCTATTGGTGAGATGAGTTTCGGAGACCTAACATCACATCAATATTTAGTTCTATCATGAAGTACTTCTGACTTGCCTACATCTGATGTACTGACTATATCTACATTTGCTGATGATACCGCAATGAAAACCCACACATAGCATCTAGTCAATTAGATATTTACCTCCGACGTGTGGAGACATGGTTAGCAAACTGGCGAATAAGGGTAAATGAATTAAAAAGTAACCATGTTACGTTCAGCTTAAGAAGAGGTAATTGTCCCCCAGTCACGCTTAATGGTATAAATATACCACAGTCAGATCATGTCACATACCTTGGCATTCATTTGGATAGACGACTTACTTGGCGTCGACATATAGAAACCAAGAGACTTCATATGAAGTTGAAAGCTTCTAGCCTTCACTGGTTAATAAACAGTCAATCAAGACTAAGCCTTGACAATAAAGTCATCCTGTATAAAACCATATTAAAACCAATTTGGACTTATGGCATCCAATTATGGGGTACTGCCAGTAATACCAGCATTGATATTATACAGAGGGCACAATCGAAAATTCTTAGAACTATGACGGGTGCACCATGGTACATAAGGAATGAGAATATCCATAGAGACTTAGATATACCACTAGTAAAAGAGGAAGTTAGAAAATGCAGTGAAAAATATATCCAGAAACTTCAAACTCATCCAAATCCATTCGCTACACTCCTTGCTGAACTGCAGACATATTCAAGGCTTCGTAGAGCCGACCTACCGCCCTGCTAATGAGAGGCCTGTTTACAACATAGCTCTCCCTAGAGAGTAGATATTTTTAAGTTTAGTTTTAAGATTTAAATACTTACTGTGAGGCCTAATAAAGGCAGATTCAGTAAATAAATAAAAAGTAAATAGAAAAAAAAATGAAGTATGAAATTTCCAAATTATGTTGGTTTAAACCATTTGTTTTCCGGAGGGAAAATATGAGCGCACTTATTGATTATTAATATCTTCACAATTCGTAAAAAAAACTTAATTTTTTAAAACTTTCTCTACTTTTCAAAAAAATTAATTGAAAATTCTTTAATGCTTTCTTTTGCAAACTAAGTACTTTTCTATTCTTAACTTTCGACAGATAGTAGACAAGGCCTTGGCCTGTGTAAAATAGAAATCATTTCTCAATGCTACGAGGAGATCTTGTCGGTAATACTGCGACCTCCAACATTAAACAGTTCTCTTCTTAATCTACCATAAAAAATTTCGGTTTAGAGAGCTGGAGTTATCGGAAAAAAAATAAAATGAGCATAAAAGGAAACCTCTATTGTTTGTAGAGACACTAAGGGAAAAATTCGATTCAAAATCCACCACGGTTGTGGTCACATTAGTAATTTTCGGTAACAGCTTTTTAATACCTTTCTTTAACAAATTTAATAGAAAACATATGTAATTTAACAATTTGATACCGAAATGGTTTCAACTTGGTGCCAATTAGGTATCGATTTTCAATAAGAATTGAACAGGCAGTGTTTAATTGAAACACTATTGACACAGAATTGTATCGTTTTCAACACCTATGTGATCAATTTTTCTCTGGGTGGATGATGTGGATAACGGTTTCATATCTTATAGAATTAGTTCGATTATAATTAGTTCGATTCCTTAAATTACTGAATTTAAAACTACCCTCCATTATGTTGATAAATACAAGTTTACTTGGAAATAAAATCTAATTAACTTTGTAAAATTTGCTGAAGGTTTTGTTGGTCTTTCTGTTTTATATTCATTTCACGTTGGAATATTTGATGCTGATTAAATGGAGTAGATAAAAATCTAATCCAATCTAAAAAAAAATTAATTTAGAGTCATAAATCTAGAATGCCTACAGTTTATTTTTTTAGGCAAAACAAATCATATATATTGTAATAAAATGAGTTAAAATTCAACAAAATTCTCTTAAAAGTATAAATTTAAAATTTTAATAATTAAATAACGAACAATAAATTTATTTTTGTCATTAAAAGAAAATTGCATTAAATAGTACGCACCAATTTAAACCAAAAATAACTAAAATTGTTAATTA
Source organism: Protophormia terraenovae (assembly GCA_951394005.1). Lineage (NCBI taxonomy): Eukaryota > Metazoa > Arthropoda > Insecta > Diptera > Calliphoridae > Protophormia > Protophormia terraenovae. Next base: position 20,976,589 of record OX596075.1, read on the forward strand.
AACTTAAGCATCTGCATTTCGGGAGAAAAAAACAAGTCCCATTTAAATAAATTTCCTTATTAATCTATTTTCGAAAGAGTAAAAAAAAAATGAAAATATAGTTACGCTTGTTATATGCCAGACATTTTCCCCACTACCACGTAATTATTATTATTTTGTGGTGGCATTTACATCCATACATGTTTCTTTCTTCCTTGTAATTTATAAAATTTATACCACATTAAATCATATTTAATCATTGTAGAATAAGAAGAGGCTAAATACAAACAACAAACATACAGAAAAAAATAAAAGAAGTCTACAAAAGAGAAAAACACAAAAACAAACACCCTCATGTGGATGCAACATAACAAGCAACTCTTTAAGTAGACATCAAAAGAAAGTTCCATTTTTTTTTCTACTCAGCCTCAGCATCAAGGCAGAATTTGAATATTTTTTTTCAACTTATACATTTAAGGAAGATGAGGCATATATTACACTCATAGGCTGCTTATTGCAACTAGCAAGTGCAACTTGCAACATATACGCATGTGAATGTATATATAAATAAACATACACTTATACAACACGTAAAAGAATTACACACTTAATTAATGAGTGGTTTTTGATCTAAAGCAAAAGAATGTTGTTGTTGTGTTGTTGTTACTGCTGCTGACGATGATGTGGATGAAGATGAGAATAATGCATGATGGTGTATTTCTTTGGCATTTTTTTTTGTTTTTAGCAGGATTTAAATTTTTTTGCACCCAGAATTCTGTGTTTTTTTTTTTGTGAACTCTTTGCTGATGCATGAGAATGAAGTGACAAAATTTATATAAGGTCTACTGATTATGTTTGGAGTTTAATTCTTTTTTTTTCATTTCGGTTTATTTTTTCGTTTGTTTTTAGTTTCTTTTTGGAGAATAAGTGTAGTATAAATATCATCTTCATCATGAGTTTTATTTTAATCATCATTATTATCTTTATCATCTGTTGTTCTCGTCATCTACATGATGATGATGATGGCGGGATATAGTTTAGACATTTGTCATGGGCATAACATGACAAACATGTGTTTTATTCTTCTTTACAGATGAGGGCGTTTAAAAGTTTTATTTTCTTTCCTTCTTTGACGAAGCCTAATGGGTTGCCATTTGTTTAAATGTTATATATAAAGGGATGTATAATGGAAAGCTTTGGTAGCTTTAAATTAATAAATTTTCATTAAATTATATAGGGTATTTAGAAATTATATACGAATGATCATGTTCCATCTGAATAATTAATTTGTATCTCTTAGCTGTGGCAACTCGTTTAATGAAGTTCTTGCAAAATCTCGATATCTTTCCGAAAGGAAATATGTTCCTATTATTTTGAGGAACAAGATTGAGGAAATATTGGCATCAAAAGTTATTAAGTTGGATCTGTGTGATTCATCGAAGACTATAGTGTTAGAAGAGCCTGTCCACAAGCTTGCGTTTTATCGTCTCTTCTATGGAAATTAGTCATTGAAGTACATACTTTTGGAAAAGCTTAATAAGTTACGGTTCATACGTTTGGTTATGCCGACGATTTGGTCATATCGGTGGTTAGATGTAAGAACGCATCCATATGGGAACGGATGCAACAGGCTCTTAATGGGCTGACTTTTAAACCCTACAAAATTCATAACTATGAGACTCACAGAGTCAACAATAAATGGCTCGACTATTGAATTCTTAAACGAAGTGAAGTATTTGGGTGCCATTCTGGATAGGACTTTCACATAAAATAGACAAATGTGCAATGTTGCCAATAAGGCGGTTAGGGTACATTGTGCTTGTCAACGACTTTATGGTAAAACCAAAACTGACCTCTTCAGATCTAGTATGGTGGCCTAGGACAGAGCGAAATAATGTGAGTACTTTACTTGACAAGAATATCTATCGCTTCACTTGTGTTTCAAGTACGGGCGCAATGAAGACCTGTTACAGTTGTCCTTGGTGTTATCCTGCATATTCCTCCATTGCACATTTCACTGTAGGAGGAGACCTGCCGGAGTGCCAGGGATCTCCAGTTTTAAAGCAGCTGATCTGGTTGGGCATATGAGGATAATGAGATTATTTGACAAACGATCTCTTCTTTGGGATAAATGACTTCATATCGTTTACTCTGATGTTAAGCAGGAATTTTTTTCAAAACAGACTGGCGGCGAAACTGTCGCTGATGTGTTTGGTCTCAATTTCCAGAGGGCACTACCAGTGCCCTTTCCAGTCCGAAATTTAGGCCAACTTCACTTGTGTTAGAGAGCGTTTTAGAAGAAAATGTGATGTCGGACAGTGAGGCAGCTTTGACCCCTTTGTCATCTTATGAGGTAAAGTCAAATATTGTTATGGATTGTCTAACATCTCTCATGCTATGTTGGGTCCCTGGTCACGAATGCCACCCTGGAAACGAGAGAACTGAGTGCTTAATAAACGGAATAGCTTGGTTATTAAGGTTTTTATTAGGCCTGTACTATTTTTTGGGATACCCCAGCGAAAAATAAACTACCGGTTTGGGAGAGAATTTGCTCAGCTATGGGATAATGAGACAAGCGAATAGGTTTATTTTATTCTATTTTGGTACATTCCGAAACTCTACAGACAAATAAAATTTTCTTATTCGGTATTCATTGATGTTTCTAAGAAGATTAGATACTGGTTCAGAAATATTTTCTACTGAATCTTTTATTATCTTTTAGACTTCCTGAATAACACAGATATGCAAATTTGAGTGCTATAGAGGGATTTGTTTGTAGTTCTGTAAAAGAAGCGTGATTTTAATCTAATAACAGCAAAAATTCCATTGGAGCTATGCTCTAAATTAAAAAGAAAATATTTGATGAAACGTCTTTAAGGAGGGTTTTGTAAATAAAAAAAAAAATGCTTACGATTAAAACTTAAATGGAACTATTTAATAGTCCTAAAATTAGATTATATTAAAAGCTAAAATAAATAAAAACATTATAATTATTTTTCTTTCCAGAACTTTCTGAAGCTCTCAGACGACATAGAAAAGATAAGCAGATTTGTTTGTCATTTTCTTAACATTTTTCTCTTTCCAGAGCTTTTTGAAGGTAATAAATATGGTAGAATATATGGCTTACTTATAAAATTATTCGCCCTAGAAGTCCTACAATAGCCAGTGGGTAATTCTGGCGTTCGTATTCAAACGAATCTTATTCGAATATGCGAATCTTTTTACTTTTGAGATTCATTTATTCGATATCGTATAAAATGTATAGAAATTTCTAAATTTCTTTAAATTTATTAATAAGAAAATATAAGTTAAAATTGTACGTACGTAATATAAATTAAAAAAAAAAAAAAAAACATTTTATTCATTTTTTTTTTTTTTTTTTTTAAAGTAAAAACAAAAAATATACACAAAATACGATTCTGAGGTGCATTACTGCTTGAGGACTTATCGCCGAATAGTTTCCATAGAAAGGAAAGGTCTAATCAACTATAGGAACTTCTTGCCACTAAACTGATGCCTCCTTCTGAGATGTATCGCAAACTAATATAACAATTAAAATCACCCTTATTTAAGCGTTTTTGTATTTTTTCTTGAATGATTTTGAGGTTCTTTTTCACATCTAAATAGGAAAATGGGCAACGAAAATTGGATATAATTTTAACTTTTATTTAATTTTTATTTTTATAGCCTATAGGTGGTTGGTGTATTATGCGTTTGTGCTGATGTTTGTAACGCACAGAAAAACTAATCGAACCCTCATACACAATGGTGTAGGGTATCATCATGACCGACTACAGTTTCTTTCTCGTTTACTTTAGATTTTTTCTGTGTTTTCTTTTTAAAAACATATGTTTTTGTTTACATTTTCTTATTTTTATTCAGTGTTGTAAACCCTATTTATTCAAGTTTTTAACAACACTGAAAAACATCTTGATTCGTTTGCTATTAAGTAACATCATAAGAAAAATAAGAAAAATTTTAAGTTTACTTCGATCACAAGTGCGAGAATTACCTACCAGATTAAAAAAAAAAATCTATCAGGGAGAGAAAATACTTTGGTTTATATATATGTAATTTTTTAATCTTTGTTTGCCTTTCCCAGCTTTCTGAGTCTTTCAGATTATGTAGAAAATTGTGCTTACTTATTAAACTGTTCTTTCTACAAATTGTAACATAGACAAATTTTAAAATTTCTATCAGAGAGTGGAAATAAGTAGATTTATATAACATATCTGAAGCATTATTCTCTCTCCAGACCAGAGAACCAAGCCGAGACGAAATTGGCGGCGGCGGCTGCACGGCATATTTTGGTCGACGGCGGCGGCTTGTACTTCGGCTTGTCGTTTTTCCTAGAAAAACCAATTTTTTTTTGGGCCCAAAAAAATAAAAAATTGGTTAGTGCGGTAAACATATGTATAGGTGGCAGTAATGTATTTAATGTATTATAAAAACCAAAAAAGTAAAATGTGTTCTAAAAGGACATTACGCCGAAAAATATGTTTTCTTGAATATATTGTGGCACAAAAAATAAAATTTAAGGCAAAAATGGGTCCGAAGTCCAAAAATACAGAAAATTAAATAAAAAATAGTATTTTTATCTTTGACGCAGCCGATTGTATCGGCGGCTTACCTTCAGCCGTTTAAGCCGATACATGCCGGCGGCGGCCACGGCTTGAAAAATTAAGCGGCGGCGGCTAGCCGCCGATTTTGAGCCAGTCGGCTTGGTTCTCTGCTCCAGACCTTACTAAAGCTCACAGATGACGTAAACAAATCGGCTTACTTATAAAACTATTTATTCTATAAATCCCAACGGAGCCAGATTTTTTTATTTTATCAGGGAGCGAAAATACGACATATTTTTTATTTTTTTATTTTGATTTTCCATACTTATTGTTTGCATTTTGGTCAAGGAGTGCATTTTTTTTTATAAGATTACTAATCTAATACCTTAATCAATATTTGTCTATCCATTCAAATCATTAACATTGCTTAAAGAGAGGAAAGAAGTTCAGCAATAAAACGCAATGGAGAAATTCTTTTACCATTCCCTTATTTAAATCTGGTAGTAGGTCTGATATAAGAAAGATTTCTAAACTTTTTGAAAAATTCTTTAAGAAATATTTCAGCTACAAAGTTTGATCTTTATTGTCACCGCAGCAGTATGGTTTTAAAAAAGATTGATCAACTACAATAAATATTTTACAGTTAACTACAATAACACTGGTCGACAAAAAAAATTTTTTTCGAGCTCCTTAAAAAAAAAAAAAAAAAAAAAAAAAAAAAAATTTTTTTTTCGTCTTAAATAAAAAATAGTTGGATTAGATGTAATTTAACGTGCTAAATAAGAATCAGCTTTTACTTGATTTTTTTATGGCCGTAGTCATGGCCACGTCTTTAGGCAGTCACACTTATATAACTCGAGAACAGTTTGCCCAATTAGGATAAATTGAACTCCAATATATAGCGACCTAAATTGTCTTTGAGCTGAATTTATATAATTTTTTGTCCAGTTAATATTTCAGTAGTTATTCGGTAATTAGTATCGAAAATTTTAAAATTTATTTTTTTGAAAAGTGGTGAAAATTTTGATCCATAACTCTGAAATTCTTGTTATATTGTTGACATAACTTGAAGACAATTTTCGTATGCATCTTTTGATGTATCATTTATCAAAATCGTGTAAAGGGTTCTTGAGTTATAACCTAAGTTTGACAAACCATTCTCGAATTTTATAGTGTGACCGCTGAATAAGGTGCTGATATTAGTCATGCACATAAAAAAAAATCAGTACCCGATAGAAAAAAAAGTGAATGCAGATTCTTGTTTAACTCGTCAGTATCGACCTAGTCCACCTATTTTTGTTTCAAGAAAAAAATTAAAAAATAAAATTTTTTTTGGCCACCACTGTATTTCTACTCAACATGGGTATTTTTACTTAACTGTGAATAAAATTTAGATTTCTGCATCAATTTTGAAGATACATGCCTTATTTTTTCCGCAGCATTACCAGCTTTATGACAAAGATGATAAACTGTAACATTTTAGATGTTTTCATTTATTAAACTTAATTTAAGTAACAAAAAAATCTAAAATTTTGCATGAAAATTATTTTTTCGGACACTTTTTTCAAAATAACTCCAAAACTATTGAGCACATAAAAAAAAACTAATTAAAGGGAATTTGAAGATATTTTTAGTCCGCATCTTTTGGTGTATCACTATGATCAATCGTACATACCGTTCTTGAGTTATGAGGAAATATAAAAGAGTAATGACCTTACTATGGGCGAAATATTAGACACGCCCATAAAAAAAATCCAGAACTGATGGGAAAAAACTGAAAGCAGATTCGTGTTTAGCACATCAAAATACATCAAGTCCAACTATTTGTCTATGGGGGAGGATTTTTTTTGTTGACCAGTGTAATTAATGAAGCATTTTTTAAAAACCTATCACATCATGGTTTTTAAAAAATGCTACACAGACTTTAGTAAAGCTTGCAATCGTAAATTGCCTTGTTGTCTCTGTTTGGCGGTACCAAAGAAGAGTTTGTGGACTATAATTAGACACCAGCAGAATGGAATACGTATTTTCTGTGCCGCTACAGACTTCATCGGCATTTATGGTGTCTTATCCATTACGGTTTCGTTGAAACCTAAACATGGCTCCCGCCTTGCACTGGGTGTAATTTTGAGGTACTCTGCAGTGCCAGGCGTTTGGGGCAAGTAAAAAAGAGGTTGAACCTAACGTCGCAAACGCTGTTAAACACATGGTTACATAGTGTCGTAAGCCGACATCCGGTTCGAAGGTCCATAAACAAGTTTGCAATCGTAAATTTCCTTGTTGTCTCTGTTTGGTGGTACCAAAGCAGAGTTTCTGGACTATAATTAGACACCAGCAGATTGGAATACGTATTTTCTGTGCCGCTACACACTTCATCGGCATTCGAGGTGTCTTATCTTTTGCGGTTTCGTTGAAACCTAAACATAAAGTTGAACATTTCTTATTAATAAATCAGCTTATAATGGATAAAGTTGTACTTGAATGGCAGAATACAATATGTTTGTTATAAAAATTGCAACTATAAATATATTAATGTTACCTCCGAAGATCCCCAAGTTACTCTTTACTCTTTTCATAAATGATTTGCCGGAAGTTTTGACTCACTGTAGCATATTAATGTTTGACAATGAAAATAAAATATTTCACACATTTAATGATAAATCCCATCAAGTATTTCTACAAATGGTGCACTACTAATTTGATGGAATTAATACGAATAAATACAAGCATATGAGGTTCTACAGAAAAAAAAAAAAAAACGCTCTTGATGTAATTTTTTTTTAATCAATTCTTTTCTTGATGTGGGTATTATGCTCGATACCGCTCATAAATATGACTATTAATAAGGACAGAGGTATTTTTGCTTTTATAAATAGATGGGCAAAATATTTCTATGATCCCTACATTATTGAAATAGGGTTCATTTATTGATTGATCATATCGAATCTATTTAGAAACAGTTTCTAATTTTCTGTTTCCGAAGCTTACTCTGGAGTTCATCATTAATTTTGCCGCCATATACAAGTAGATTACGCTCAAAATTTAAATGTTTTTAAACGAAATATTATTATTTTTCTAAATAAATAAAAAAATTCTTAACATACATAATATTCAATAACTTGGAAACGGTTGATCTTAGAGTTTTCATTATTTTTTTAATCATTTGATAATTTAGCACAGATCATAGAAATATATAATTTTTATGGTTCTAACCACTAATTATAAAATTGTGGACCATTTTTGAAAACCCTTTCTTTGGAGATTTGATAGTTGCTTCAGCCACTTTTTTGGAACAGTGTGCACATCTTCTGTTAAAATCTTCGATATTTTGGGACACCTTTTTTGTGCTCTTGAATTCACTTTTCACAAGAGCTCAATATCTCTCCACTGGTCTAAGCTATGGACAATTTTGAAAATTGACCTCTCTTGGTACTAAAACTATGTTATTGATTTGGTACTACTCCAGAGCTTTCTTACCGTAGTGACATGATACCAAATGGGTCCAAAAATATGTGGACACGTTGTGCTTTCTTAAGAAAAGATGAAGTCTTTTTTGCAAATATTCCTTTATGCATATTTTGGTATTTATAGATCCGAATGTATCAAATGACTTTCCTGTTTTGCCGCAACTGCAAAAAGCTTGTCATACCATGAATTTTGTAAGAAATTTTTGCTGCTTTTGGGTTTTAAACTTATCTCCAACATTGCTTCGAGCATTAGCAATAAAAATTTTTTTTTGCTTGTAATTTTTTTTTTGCAGAATTCCAGTTTTAAATTTTTTGAACTTTATATGTTATCAGCTTTCCCATTAGCTTTAAATTTTCGCACCAAATAGTCGAAGCACTGAGAAAACTGAGCTGATTTTCTACCAGATGTGTTTGGAGTTCTTTTCAATATGTCTTCAATTTTCTGGCCTTCCCAATATCATGTGGTCTTTTTTTCTTACCAAACTAGGTTTCACATCAGAATTGCAGCAAGATACATAGCTGTGTGTGAACTCCAACTTATATAGTATTTTATATAATGGTCTGTAGGAAATTTTTTCCGTAGACTTAAAAAAAAAACATATCTGGGGTGCTTCGCTACCCCTATAGTATGTGATTTTTTTGGTATATGTATGAGTAGTAACTTTTACCGCTTATAACTTATTAAATACTGATCGGATTTTATTAAAATTTATATTCTGCACATCTATGAGAAAATATCTTTCTAATGGTATATTTTCTATAAAAGTCGCATGTTTAGTGTGAGCGAAAAAGGGTTTATAGGAAATGTGTTTGCCTATTAATTATATAGATATTAAAGACTTAACCCGGTGCGCTTTGTTATCCCTTATTAAGCGATATCAAATATTTGCTACCGTTTAGGAGTTTTAAAAAAGTGGGCATGAAATGTGTGCGTAACATCCCATCGAGAACTTACATAGCCTATAACCACCTCTGGCACTGGTACTATGTGTGTGTCAAATTTCGTGAAAATCAGTTTAGCCGTTTAGACGTGATTGACACACAAACAGACAAACAAACTTAATTTTTACTATATATATAGGATTTTTTCTGGTATTCCTACTATGAAAGTTACATTAACATTTATGATTGCAACAAAAACTAAATTATTTTCTTATCTATGATTCGAATTAAATATTAACTAAATTAAAACCTTCTTTTATTTCATATAAACCTGTAGCTAACCTAGCTTTTATGACCTTTCTTTTCTTTATCAAAAGTTCATAATAAAAAAAACCTTTACAAAATGTTGGCAATCCTTATTTACTTTATACAAGTAATAAGAATATTTTCAGTAAATTACAAAGCGAAAAAAGAGGTTAAAGTATGCATTTTTTCAATTGCCTTAAGCTTGACAGCAAAACACACATATGTATGTAGCAGTAATAAAATGTAAACAAAATATCAAAAGAAGAAACATTATGGAAATGAAACATATACAAAACCTTTTGAAATATTTTTCCTACCACTTGGCCCATAGAGAATTGTAAATAAAGCCAAGTAGAATTTATAAAGAAACATTTACTGTGACAAAGTTAATTAGAATATTTAACACTTTTAAACATTCCATATGTAAATTCTCTACAAAAAAAAAAAAAGCAAATATAAAGAAAAAAATATTTATTTTTTAAACATTTTTTTCTCTTTGATGACATTTTTACTAATTACATTGACATAATGACAGCTTATAAATGTCAAATGAAATTTTAAACTTTTAAATGATTTATGCAACTGTCAAAAAAATAACTAAAAAGAATTTTCCTTTGATAAAAAAATAATAAAATTCAATAAAGGAAAGGGAGTTAGTTATAATTAAAAAATACAACATATTCCTTTTCATATGTAAAAGCTACTTTATTATTTATAAGAAAAGTATTCTTCTTTAATTTTTAATTAAAATTCTAATAAAGTTTCTGCTGACAAAAATCGACTGTCAACTAACCCAAAAGAAATCTGCCATTTTTTTATGGTCTTTCCACCTTCAAATGTTTGTGTGACAAAGCGTTTTTTTTTTCTACTCTGTTGCATATTTATTGTTTTTACATTAAAATAATATTAAATATATAAATAAAAATAAATATAAAAATTAAAATTATAATAATTTCTTAGCACGTTGTTTAAAAAGTTTTTATATTTATTTGTGAGCATGTTTGCATATACTTTTTTAAAATTTTTCCAATTAAAAAGGAAATTTTTTTATACACTTTGCTAAATTGATTTAATGAATACTAATTAAATAAGAAATCAAATAGTGTAGATTTGCTATGGAATTTAATATGCACAATAGTAGAGAGACAACAAAATATCTAAAGAGTTAACACAAGAGTTAGCAATGAAAAGGGAGGAATTTTAACTGAAAATTAAGTAATAGTTAGTTGAAGTTTGGAATGAAAATAAAACACCTTGGCAGGGATCCAAAATGAGATTTTATATAACTTAATTTTCAATTAAATTGTATTTTTTGAAGTTATATTTTTTAGCTGCAATTATAGATCTTAATATAAAGAAATTTTAGCTTCAGTCATAGTCCAATTTTAGGTTTATTCACAGTTGAATTTCAGTTTCTGTTAATTTTCGTCTTCGTTTATAATTATTTTTAAGTTTCAGTCACAGATATTTTTGAAACTAATTCTTTATAAGTTTAGCTTCAAAAGCAGGTTTTGATATATTAAAAATTTAGTCCAATCATAGTCCAATTTTAGCTTTATTCTTAGTCCAATTACAGATTTAATTGGAAGTCTTAAAAATTTTTGATTTTTAATCGTAAGTCTTTTTTTTAGCTAAAGTTTAGCTTCAAACGTAGGATTGATATAAGGAGTGAGATCGAAAAAATCTTAACACACATTTTGCCTCATAACTTTTTTCGGAATCAATATTCAAAATTTTTTTTGATCTAGTTATCATGGAAAAATACTTCAGTTATTATTTTTAATAACAACCATGTTAATTTGTCCTTATTTTCATCAAAATAAGTGACGAAAAAGATTTACATCCTACAAGTTATTAAAAAATTTCAAAAAATCCAATTAGGTCCTACAAATAATTGGCCACAGAATTAAATGTCGTCCGTAAAACCGTTTCTAATGTTATTAAACTGTATCAGGAGAATTTGACTATTGATGTGAAACCTAGTTCGGTAAGAAAAAAGGACCACATGATATTGGGAAGGCCAGAAAATTGAAGGCATATTGAAAGGAACTCCAAACACATCTGGTAGAAAATCAGTTCAGTTTTCTCAATGCTTCGACTATTTGGTGCGAAAATTTAAAGCTAATGGGAAAGTTGATAACATATAAAGTTCAAAAAATTCCAAACTGGAATTCTGAAAAAAAAAAAAAATTATAAGCCAAAAATAGGACTCGGAATTTAAAACCAAATTTCATACAAAAATACTCAAGCTGTATAATTGACGAAGAAACGTAGGTGCTGGCAGAATCTTCGCAGCTTGTGTCTCAAAATTTTTTATCGCTAATGCTTGAAACAATGTTGGAGATAAGTTTAAGACCCAAAAGCAGCAAAAATTTCTTACAAATTTCATGGTATGACAAGCTTTTTGCAGTTGCGGCAAAACAGGAAAGTCATTTGATACATTCGGATCTATAAATACCAAAATATGCATAAAGGAATATTTGCAAAAAAGACTTCTTTTCTTAAGAAAGCACAACGTGTCCACATATTTTTGGACCCATTTGGTATCATGTCACTACGGTAAGAAAGCTCTGGAGTGGTACCAAATCAATAACATAGTTTTAGTACCAAGAGAGGTCAATTTTCAAAATTGTCCATAGCTTAGACCAGTGGAGAGATATTGAACTCTTGTGAAAAGTGAATTGAAGAGCACAAAAAAGGAGTCCCAAAATACCGAAGATTTTAACAGAAGATGTGCACACTGTTCCAAAAAAGTGACTGAAGCAAATATCAAATCTCCAAAGAAAGGGTTTTCAAAAATGGTCCACAATTTTATAATTAGTGGTTAAAACCATAAAATATATTTGTGTGATCTGTGCTAAATTATCAAATGATTAAAAAAATAATGAAAACTCTAAGATCAACCGTTTCCAAGTTATTGAATATTATGTATGTTAAGAATTTTTCGATCTCACTCCTTAGTATATTTTTTTAATTCAAAAACTTATAGTTAAATTTTAGCTTTATTTCTAGCCCAATTTCAGTTTTAATTAGAGGTCTTAATAAACTCCATTTTCTGTATTCGGTTTTTGAACTTTAATTGTAAGTATTTTTAAAGTTTAAGTTTAGGCTTTAACGTGAGTTTTAATATACTGAAATGTTAGCTTCAATCAAAATCCAAAATTAGTCTAATTTAACTTTTAATTACAAGTGTAATTTTTTAAATTTTATTTTCGATATCAATTTTTTGTATAGTATGTTTTTTAGCTTCAATTGTAGGTCTGTTTAAAGTTTAAGTTTAGCTTCGAACAAGGGTACAATTGCAGTTTTATTTTAAGGTCTAACAGACGAAGCAACAATTTATAAAATTAATTTAAAAATTAAACATATAATTGGTGGAAAATGATTGGAGGATTTAAGGTCTAGGTATTTATTTTATTATATTCATGAAATAAAAAGAGGTGCCCTGAGGCAGCCTTAACCATTAGAGGGTTAATTTGTATGTACCGATTGTACTTTTAAATTTAGTTTATATTTAGTCCATCGTTAGATACAGTAGTAGTTCTATACATTATTCAATTTTAATTTCAATCATAATTGTAGATAATTCATTTAACATTAACTTCAATTGTGGATCTTTATATAGTATAATTTAAGTTAATGTAGTAGTAACATAAAACAATATTGATTTAAGACCCACCTTAATTTACACCAATCGGCTTAGAATCACTTTTTTAGTCGATTTAACGATGTCCGTCCGTCTGTCCGTCCATGTAAACCTTGTAATCAAACTACAGGTCGACATTTTGAAAAAAAAAAAAAAAGAGAAATAAATGAAATTTGGCACACAGATTTCTTACAGTCCAGGGACGAAGCCTAGTCGAGGTTCACACGCAGCAATTTTTCTTGCCGCAATTCTGATTTCGTAGGCGAGAGAGGTAAAGAGAATGTTAAAGCTTAGTATCTCCTTCTTCTCATTTAATGGCTGTGTGTGAACTCCGACCTATTGAAATTGGTTATGATCGGTCCATTATTTCTCCTAGTCCCCATACAAATGTCCTCCCGGAAAAGGATTTAACGATCATAAATCCCTTAATTATAACTATATTTTAATGAAATTTAGCACGTATAGGTCTCATATAAGCTTTTCAGAAAGATCGGTCCATAATTGACTATAGCTCCCATAAAAACCCCTTTTCACGTTCTTAATGCAGTTTTTTTTTCATGTATAACCCAGTATTTATGACTGATTTTTTTAGTTTTTTAAATAATTGAAAAACAAAATTATCTATTGAATAAATTAAATTTGAAAGTGGTTACACTCTTTTTTTTAATATATATTTTTTATATTAATCTGCAAACATAATACAGTTTACAAATCTATAATATGTTTTAAAGTTATCAATGATAATTTCCGGGACATCGGGAAAATGTGTATTTTATTGACCTTAACACCTTGTCATTCAGAGCCTTAATTGTTTATGTGTTTAGATAAAAGTCTAAACTTCTTTCTTATGCCATATTAAGGGTATAAATTCCATATTCAATATAGCAACCAAGGGGATATAAATGTCTATATTTCGTAAAAAAAACAAAAAAACATATTTATTATGCATTCGTCAGCAATTTCGTTGCCCCCGCGTTTGGGAAACCATATCAATTTGATATGGACCACAGAAAATATGAAGTCCATTAGAAATTTCGACAAAAAATTTGGGGAAATGTCTGCCATTGTCCATAGACTGACTTGAATGTAAAAACAAATATTGTTGAAGAGTTCATTCAACAATATTTGTAAGACGAACTTGTATCTATCTGTTCTTTAATCAGAGCAGGGTTGTATGTCCTTGCATCTACTACCTTTCATCCTACAAGTGTCTCATAGTTTTGTGTGTTGTAAAATGTTGTCGTCAGATCTTATCGTGGTTCTAAAGTATAATATTATTTATTATTTTTATTTCTTATTACAATAAATTTTTCTTTAAATTGTTCTAAATGTAACAATATACTCATTTTCTAAATCTCTTAAACAAATTCTTATAAAATTTGACAACAAATTTATCTTGTTTGTTTTTGCTTTTTATTGCATTCTTTATAGCATCTTTAATTCTTAAAAATTACTCTCTCTATAAGATTTTACTTTGCACTCCCTCTTTCTTATTATTTAGTATAATTATTATTGTTGTTAATGTAATATTGTTGTTGTTAATATGTTTTTTAATTGCTTAATAAATGGCCATTATTTTTATTTGTATAAATTTAGTTGTTGTTGTTTTTGTTGGCTGCTATTTTAATAATAATGATGCTGATGATGTTCTGTAAACAAATGCGTGTGAAAATAATGAGGCGTTTATATATGTATGAGTATTGTAATGAAAACATTAATACATACATATTTACACAAACGTACAAATAAACTAAACAAATAAAAACAAATTATACTAAAATGTGAAATACATACTTATACTCATGAACTCAAAATTTTAGCCACATTTATAGAAGAAAAAAACATAAACAAAGTGAATGACTGTGAGTGAGTGTAGGTGTTTGTAATGTTATGTTTACAATTATGTTGAGAATAACAGCAACAACAACCACTTAATGTTTGTTTATGTTTTTAAAAGTTAGTATAGCTAGGATAACGTTGCCACATGTCTAAAAACTATAGCTATATGAGCACGAAAATTTCCAAAGGAAAGAAAAGTTGCCCAACATTTCCTATAAAAAGAAAATTTATTGCTAGTTTTCTATTAAAAGAAAATTTATCGTAAATTTTCTATTCAAAGAAAATTTATCGTTAATTTTCTGTTAAAAAAACTTTATCGTAAAATTTCTATTGAAAGAAAATTTATCATAAATTTTCTATTGAAAGAAAATTTGTAGTTAATTTTATATTTACAGAAAATTTATCGAAAATTTTTTACAAAAAGAAAATTTATCGTAAATTTTCTATTGAAATAAAATTTATCGTAAATTTTCGATTGAAATAAAATTTATCGTAAATTTTCTATTGAAATAAAATTTGTCGTAAATTTTCTATTGAAATAAAATTTATCGTAAATTTTATACTGAGAAAATTTATCGTAAATTTTGTACTGAAAGAAAATTTATCGTAGATATTCTGCTGAAAGAAAATTTATCATAAATTTCTTATTGAAAGGAAATTTATCATAAATTTTTTATTGAAAGGAAATTTATCGTAAATTTTCTATTGAAGGAAAATTTATCGTAAATTTTCTGATGAAAGAAAACTTATCGTAAAGTTTAAATTAAAAGAAAATTTATCGTAAATTTTCTATTAAAATAAAATTTACCTTAAATTTTCTATTAAAATAAATTTAATTGTAAATTTTCTATTGAAAGAAAATTTATCGTAAATTTTCCATTAAAATAAAATTTATCGAAAATTTTCTATTGAAAGAAAATTTATCGTAAATTTTTTATTAAAATAAAATTTATTGTAAATTTTCTATTGAAATAAAATTTATCGTAAGTTTTCTATTAAAATAAAATTTATCTTAAATTTTCTATTAAAATAAATTTTATTGTAAATTTTCTATTGAAAGAAAATTTATCGTAAATTTTCCATTAAAAGAAAATTTATCGTAAATTTTCTATTAAAATAAAATTTATTGTAAATTTTCTATTGAAAGAAAATTTATCGTAAATTTTCTATTGAAAGAAAAATTATCGTTAATTGAAATTAAAAGAAAATTTAACGAAAATTTTCTATAGAAGGAATATTTTTTAAAATTTTCTATATAAAGAAAATTTTCTATAAAAAAAAAATTTATCGTAAATTTTCTATTGAAAGAAAATTTATCGTAAATTTTTTATTGAAAGAAAATTTATCGTAAATTTTTTACTGAAAGAAAATTTATTGTAAATTTTCTATTGCAAGAAAATTCATCTAAAATTTTCAATAAAAAGAAAATTTATCGTTAATTTTTTTATTGAAAGAAGATTTATCGTAAATTTTCTATTAAAATAAAATTTATCGTAAATTTTCTATTAAAATAAAATTTATCGTAAATTTTCTATTAAAATAAAATTTATCGTAAATTTTCTATTAAAAGAAAATTTATCGTAAATTTTCTATTAAAATAAAATTTCTATTAAAATAAAAGTTATTGTAAATTTTCTATTGAAAGAGAATTTATCGTTAAATTTCTATTGAATGAGAATTTATCGTAAATTTTCTATTGAAAGAATATTTATCGTAAATTTCCTATTAAAAGAAAATTTATCGTAATTTTGTATTGAAAGAAAAATTATCGTTAATTGGAATTAAAAGAAAATTTAACGAACATTTTCTATGAAAAGAATATTGAAAAGAAAATTTATCGTAAATTTTCTATTGAAAGAAAATTTATCGTAAATTTTTTATGGAAGAAAATTTATCGTAAATTTTTTACTGAAAGAAAATTTATTGTAAATTTTCTATTGCAAGAAAATTTATCTAAAATTTTCAATAAAAATAAAATTTATCGTTTTTTTATTGAAATAAAATTTATTGTAAATTTTTTATTGAAAGTAAATTTATCGTAAATTTTCTATTGAAGGAAAAATTATCGTAAATTTTCTATTGAAAGAAAATGTATCTAAAATTGTCTATAAAAAGAAAATTTGTCGTAATTTTTTTATTGAAAAAAAAAAAAAAAAAATATCGTAAATTTTTTTATTGAAAGAAAATTTGTCGTAAATTTTCTATTGAAAAAAATTTTCGTCAATTTTCTATTGAAAGATAATTAAAATTTTCTATTGAAAGAAATTTATCGTAAATTTTCTGTTGAAAAAATTTTTTTCGCAAATTTTCTACTGAAGAAAATTTATCGTAAATTTTCTACTGGAAGAGAAATTAAAGAAAATTTTCTATTGAAAGAAAATTTATCGTAAATTTTCTACTGAAAGAACATTTATCGTAAATTTTCTATTGAAAGAAAATTTATCGTAAATTTTCTACTGAAAGAAAATTTATTGTAAATTTTCTATTAAAAGAATTTTCTATTAAAAGAAGAAAATTTATTGTACATTTCTTGAAAGAAAAATTATCGTAAATTTTCTATTTAAAGAAAATTTATCGTCAATTTTCTATCGAAAGAAAATTTATTGTAAAAAGAAATTTTATCGTAAAAGTTGAAACCCCAGTTTGAGAGTAAATCTCTACATCTGGCTACATATTCATAAATAATGTGTTGGCAAAAAGTATACGAGGTGAGTTTGAAATGTTTTGGTTTATTGAGAGTATAAATTATATTTTTTAATCTGTAATTTTAAAGGTTAGAGATTTTTTAACTATAAAAACATTTGAATTAAATTCTTGATTCTTTTTTATAAATTAATATTTTAATTTATTTTATTTTCTTATCATTTCAGGTATGTCAACGTTATGATTTTTTTTTTTTTTAAAGCAAGGTGAGAGTTAATATTCATCACTTTTATTTATATTAAAAAATTCTTTAAAAAATCCTTAGTACTTCTGTCTTAAAAACTATGACCTTCCTGTTATAACATAAATTTATTGTGATGATGTCTACATGACCTTCTTGCATTATGAATCATTTCATTTAATATCAGTTTGTCGACCCAATTGTAATTAATTGTCATTTATGTGATATATATTTTTTTTACTACAAAAGTTTATTAATGTCTGCCTTTTTATTATTTAAAACGAAATAACGATTATTATTACAAACTACTGATAAGAATTTCTTAAGTATTTACTTATTTTTGCATTTTTTTGTTTTTAATTTTCTTTTAAAGTGATAAGACCCCAAGCACAAGAATTTATGCTGCAATAAGTTTATTTGTTACATTATTTTTTTTTTTTTCTGAAGAGAAAAATAAATTTCATATCAATTAAAATTTCTGAGAACTATTTTTTTTATTTTACGATATAAAATTGGAAATTTATTTTTCCTCATAAAAAGAAAAAATACTAAAATTTATTTTTAAGGGATTTAATAATAAATAATGTATTTAGTCGAAATAATATTCGGCCTCTAAATTTATCTAAATATTTAATAGATACTACTGCTACTTTTTATAGTTAATAGGATTATTTTTAATTTTCATCATATTTAATTTTGTTTGAAATGCTACACTATGCACATTGAAACTCTTTAAAAAAAAATTTATTAAAAATTTATTATATTATACGACTGAAATGGAGTGAAATGGATACGAAGTGTAGAAAATGTATCTTTGGAAAATAAGTGCTTGATAAATCCATCTAGAAGACTAAGAATTGTTCCCAGAATGAGTGGGTTATTTACAAAAAATGCGTTTATGTTTTCTGTTCTATTTATTTTAACAATTTTGTCTTCATAATTATAGGTCAAATTATTAGAAATGTACTCAGCAATTAGGCCAAAAAAATGTGGACTAGTAGTGAATCCGGGCAAGATAGAGCTGGTACTTTTCATCATAAAGACCAAGATTTCAAGCTTCAGACTACCACGGTTAGACAACTGAGAACTTACCTTGTCTGACATTGCAAAGTACTTGGGCATTATTTTGGACTCCAAGATTTCATGGAAGCTAAACATTCAATATAGGGTTAGTAAGGCTACGGTAGCATACTATACTTGTTGAAAAATGTTTAGTATCAAAAGTGTACAAAATGGCTATACACGGTGTATCAATTTTACAGGATACAAAGATCTGCTTCCATTGGTGCATGACGTTCTTGTCTCTCAGGAGCTCTGAACACTATATTACAACTGATATCCATAGACCTACACATTATTGAATCATCCGTTAATAGTGTGGTAAGATTATCTGCAACTGGAAGTTGGAGATCAAGAACATAAGGATACGGGAGGATATTAATATTACAACCCCGGAGTTCAATCAATCTACTGACTATATGACTTCCCATATGAACTTCAGAAACATCATTAAAGTCCTATTCCCTACCACGAGTGAATGAAGAAGGGAAAATCTTCTTAAAAATGAACTGGGGCTGTCGGATCTAGTGTCTTCTCCAATTACCTCGGAATTAGACACTCATATAGACTCCCTGATGAGGTAAGCGTAGCAGTTAGAGAGCCGTGTAAACTAATTCACAAGAGAAATATTCAGGGGAATATTGGTATATTTCTTGACAGCCAGGCGGCAATATTATCGCTCAAATTACATAAAAACTACCACTATTCTAGTCAGACAGTTTTAAGAACTGTTAGGACTAAGTCGACTGTATGACATTGCTATAATTTTGGCAATAAACAGGCAGACAAATTAATTTTGGGCAGGTTCTGCTTTGGCGAAATAGATGGCGAAATCTGGACAAATGTAGAGTTGCGAAGGAAACGTGGGCAACTTTCAACGAGAAATGCTCAACGTAACTCATAAGTTACAAACGCAAAGATATTTCGAGACTAATATCATTGTTTACAGTTCATTCGATGACCGGAAAACATGCAAGCAGACTTGGTCTCCATTACAAAGATTACTGTCGTAGTTGTGGCAATCGGACACAGTACATCATCTTTTATGCGAATGCCCAGCCTTGAACGCAATCAGAAGGTACCAAATATACAACATCTGTGAGATATCTGATACTAGACTCAATAATATTATTAAATATTTCAATGCTATTGGCTGGATCTAATTAATTTATGTTCTCATTTCTGTTCCCTACACTTCTCTCATTCTCGGACTCAATTCAACTCATTCACCAAAACGGAATCTAAAGGCTACCACGTTAATCAGCCAACCAACAACTAATCAACATAGTTGTCATTAAAAATAATAACTGACATATATGAGACAACCATGGCTGTTACTAAATTAATTACAATTAATGTCCAGACACGAAAAAAAATTTTAGATGTCCTCCCCAACGAAAATAAGTATCACCATTGAATTTTGTGACTGAATCCCTACAAGATATGTGAATACAAATAAATTTAACTGAATTACGAACGACATTTCATGTAGGAATTCAAGTCTTGCTAAAACAAAGGAAATCCTTATCGCTCTTACTTAGAGATTAAAAATATAATTAGAGTTAATATTTTGGTGGACTAAAGGTCTAGATATATAGTTTATTAAATAAAATAATTTATTAAATGATTATAATATGAAAATAAGTTAAAATAAAAATTATATTTAAGAAAATAAAAGTTAGAAAAGATGCCCTCAGACAGCCTTGGCCCTAAGAGGGTTAAATTTAATAGACCAACTCTCAGAAGACTAATCAGTGCATTAACTGACTACACGAAAGTGAAAGTTCACCCAGCTCAAATTGGAATAACGAATGACACAATATGTAGAGCATACGAGGAAAGAACGAAAAATTAGTAGCGAACATTTTCAAAAGGATAAAATACCGAAACTGGAATATCTCAGGAATCTCAAATGGAAATCTCTGAGAAATTTTATTGACTACTATTATGACTTATGGATAGACAAAGCTATCCTGAGAGCCTTATTTAATGCTCCTATCCTAGATTTATTAAGCGATTGATAATCTAATAAAACTCCACCAGGATAGAGAAAGTATCAGAGAATCATGTCATAATTCTATATTATGATACTTCAATAAACTACTGCTATTCATTGTGTGAAATATCTAATCTAAGATCATTTTATGATGTGTGACAATTGTATCTTCCCCATCTTCAAAGATACCTAAATCAATATATTCTAATCAAAATCTAAGTACAATATATATTTCTCCTACAAATTAGTTTTAAAATTTTATGTAAAAAATTTTATGAAAACTCAAACATTAGCGATAGACTTAGGAGTTGGTAAATTTTAGAAGGGGTACCGGAGCTAATTGTAAATAATCAGAGTATTGATATCACACCATTTAAACGAGTAGTCTTGTTTTATTCTCTGTTAGGCGATAATAAGTAACTATAACTGGATACCATGAATGTACAGCAAGGCTTGGAATCACTTGGAGACAATTAAGCGTTTATACCATCGTCAATCAGCATCCAGTTGGAAGAACCATAATCAAATTCTCTTATTGCCCAGCGGTTACTGGTGGCTGTCACGAACTAAATAGTTATTTAATTGACTACATTAAAACACCACTAGATACTATATTATCCATATGACTATTAACTTTAACAAGAGCATGTCATTTTACATTCATTTTACGGGTTACAATGACTCAGTAAGCAAGGAAGTTAATTGCTTCAAATCAAACTATTGTGATCGTTAGTGAGCATCCGGTTCGAAGGACCATAAATAGATAAGAATAAGTAAATAACCTAAGCAAAGTATAAAAAAACTATTTTCTTATAATTTTAGTTTTTAAGAATTTAATTTTTGAATTGTTAGCATCACTTTCCCTAATAAAATGCTGCTATTCTCTATAAATTATTTAGTTGTATAAATAAAAATTTATATTTTTATTTGCGATAACCTTTTGTGTTGAACTTTTGCAAAATACAAAACGTTGCTTACAAATTACTAAACAACTATTTAGATTAAAAAAATTCTTCAAACTATAATAAACTTTATAAAAATTTAAAATTTTTTCTATTTTTAATATAAAAACAAATAATTTCTTTCACAATCGCCATCAACTTACCATAAGGAGGATGTGTATGTTGTTTAACATCTGTAGACATTCTGGAATCCATTGATTCTTCCATATTATTATTGTTATTGTTGTTATTATTATCATTATCATTATCATCATCGTCATTATCATTATCTTCATCTGAATCATTATTATCTATTGAATGATAATTATTATCATTTATATCAGTATCTTCTTCATCATCAGCATATTGAGTTTCAGAACTTTGATATTTTGTAAGAGCCATTGATAGTTTATTGTTATTGTATAAATTATGTTTATTATAATAATTGTTGTTATTATTATTGTTGTTGTTATATTGTTTATTAAAACGTTTCCAATGTTGTGATTCATTTTGTCTACGATTGGTTGGTTTATTATTATTGCTGCTACTACGTCTTTTTACATACAACTGTTGCTGTTGGTAATGTTTTAAGTGTTGCTGTTGTTGTTGTTGTTGCTGCTGTTGTTGTTGATTGAGTAAACTACTACCACTACTACTGCTGCTAATGCTTCTGCTACTTGCTATACTAATATCACTTTCATCATTATAATTATATTCATCATTATCAATATGGCGAACGGATGTCACCGAAGGCATTAATGACATTAACAATACCAGGCCAACTATTAGCACCAGTAGATTATAAAATGACAATATTGAGTGTAATTTCTGCATTTTAATTTTTTTTGCTTTTTAATTTTCAATTGGAGGGGGAAATGTTTTATATTTTACTAGTTAAAAAGATTGTGTTTTTATGGAAAAAAAAAACAAAAATAAAAATATTCTTCTACTGATAATTTGTAATTTATTTCTAGCTGAATTTAAAACATTTGTGCTGATGATAAATATGCCTGACTGTCAACATTATTTTGTTTTTATCTTTTCTGTTTTTTAAGAAAAAAGATTTTCTGCAATTTTTTTTTCTTATTAGTATTTCCTTTTTTTAAATTTTTTTTTTAATTTATCACTTGTTTAAACTTTTTGTTTTAAATGGCATTTTTATATATTTATTTTCTCATAAATATTTTTTCATATTTTCAGCTTCGTTTTTTTTTAATTAATCTTTATTACTTTTAATTGTCTCATTCATAATTTTTATGTTTTTTTCTTTGCTTTTTTTATGGCACTTGTTATTTTTTATTTTTATGTACTTTTTTGTAATTTATTTTAAAAAATGTTTGTGGGCTGGTCTTTAATTTATTAATTTAGTTCATGTTCAACTGAAAAGAGAGAGAAAATAAATGAAATTAATAATTTTAAAGAAAATTTAAAAAATTAAATATAAATTTATATTTATAATACAAAAGTTAAATTAAGTTTATAATTTCGAATATAGTCTTGTCGAGACTATATATTAAACTATAGTCAAGTCCACTGTAGTATAGTATACTAAAGAATAGTTGATAGTCTCGACTATAGAATAGTCGATAGTCTCGACTACAGAATAGTCGATAGTCTCGACTACAGAATAGTCGATAGTCTCGACTACAGAATAGTCGATAGTCTCGACTATACAATAGTCGATAGTCGCGACTATAATATAGTCGATAGTCGCGACTATAATATAGTCGATATTCTCGACTATTATATAGTCGATAGTGTCGACTATAATATAGTAGGTAGTCCCGACTATAATATAGTCGATAGTCCCGACTATAGAATTAGTGGATAGTCTCACTTATAGAATTAGTCGAAGTCTATAGTCTCGACTACAGTATAGTCGATATTCTCGATTATAATATAGTCGATAGTCTCGACTATAGAATTAGTCGATAATCTCGACTATAGTATAGTCAATAGTCTCGACTATATAGACTATAGTTCGGTCGATCGTCCTGACTATAGTATTGTCGATAGTCTGGACTATAGAATTAGTAGATAGTCTCAATTATAGAATTATTCGATAGTCTCGACTATAGTATAGTCGATATTCTCGAATATAGTATAGTAAATAGTCTCGACTATATAGACTATAGTTCGGTCGATAGTCCCGACTATATAATTAGTCGATAGTCTCGACTGTAGCATAGTCGATAGTCTCGACTACAGTATAGTCGATAGTCTCGGCTATAGTATAGTCGATAGTTTCGACTATAGTATAGTCTATCGACTAGAATTAGTGTCGGCTATAGTATAGTCAATAATCTCGACTATAGTATAGTCAATAATCTCGACTATAGTATAGTCGATAGTCTCGACTATAGTATAGTCCATAATCTCGACTATAGTATAGTCCATAGTCTCGACTATAGTATAGTCGATAGTCTCGACTATAGTATAGTCGATAGTTTCGACTATAGTATAGAATAGTCGATAGTTTCGACTATAGAATAGTCGACAGTCTCGACTATAGTATAGTCGATATTTTTGACTATAGTATAGTCGATATTTTTGACTATAGTATAGTCGATAGTCCCGACTATAGTATAGTCGATATTTTCGACTATAGTATAGTCGATATTCCAGACTATAGTATAGTCGATATTCTCGACTATAGTATAGTCGATAGTCCCGACTATAGTATAGTCGATGGTCTCGACTATAAAATAGTCGACATTCGACTATAGTTTGTTCTATATTCCCGATTGTAATATGATCCTAACTATAGTTAGCTCTATTGACTAAACAATAGTCGCAAGTTTAGCTTATATACTATTTTTATGTTAATTCCCTGTTTTTCCACCCTTGTATTAATATAGTTTTCCTCCCATCTATAGTAGTCTTTAAAAGACATTTGCTTTTATCTCTTCATTTCTTTTACCATTACAATTTTCTCAACCTCTGCAAATGTTACGAAAACAGCTGGGGTTCTTGTTTGTTTGAAATTTTAAGCTGCTTTTAAAAGGTCCTTTATATAAGTTTGTTTTGGGAAGCTCTCAATGTCTCTTAATTTACACCATTTGATATTATAACATCTTTATTTCACTTGTTTTTTTTTTTTTTTAATGTATGATGAAAATCAATAATTAAACAATTTTCCCTCTATCAAGCAAATTCAAAGATTAAAAGCTAAAAAATGCCGGTAAACACTCAAAGTCAAAGAAAAAAATTAAATAAAAGAATGAAAATATTAACATATTCGTAAGCTTCTCTTTTATTATTTTTTGTGCTTCTTATTAATCATTAATTCTTTTTTCTCTAGCGCAAAAAAAAAAAAAAAAGCGATAAGAGAAAGAAATAAAATTTTCATAAACGGTGAAACATCAAATGAAAGTTTTATCCCCAGCAACATTAATTGAAACCAATTGACCTGCACTTAAACAAAGTTCAAAACATTTCAAAGAACCGTATAACATTTTCAGCTTTTTTGTGTTAATTTCTTTTATATAATATTTTTCTTTCTGGCTTTTTTTGCACGTTGTTTTTCCCCTGTACTGTGGCTGTTTTCGTTGTTTATATGTAGGTATTGCTTTTTTTATTTATTTTCTTTATACATTTTGTTTTAATAGTATTAGGAAGACTTTTTGACAACATTTCGAGAGAAAATTTCTTTTTTTAATTCCTTTTTTTCTGTTTTTTGGTTACAGTATAATTTGAGGCAATATTTTGTTAAAAACAAGTGACAAGACACGAAATAAAAAAGATAAAACTAGAAATTAAAATGAAAAACTAAGAAAAAAAAGTCAACAAAGATTTGCATACAACAGAAGTTGAACTTTTTTCAGATCTTTTTTGAAAAATTATTATTTTTTTTTTTTTGTGAAACAAAAAGAAATAAAATGTTGATGATGACGATGATGATGTGAATGAATCTCTATATAGTTGTGGAATAAAAAAAAAACAAACATCAAAGAGAATTTTTTAAAAATACAAAAAAAAAAAAAAAAAAAAAAGGAAAATTTTTATATATGTACATTAAGGCGACTCACTCCCTATGGAAAGAAAAAAGGTGGTTTTGTTATCCCCTTCAAAATTTACCTTGATATGTTTTATGATATTCCCCAAACTATTTTGGTTCTACTGCTGACCGTTCGTGAGCTGGACCAATTTTCAAAAAGGTATTTTTTTCATTTTTTTTAATTTTTTTGTATTTTGTCCCTTAGGAACAGATATAAAATGTGGTAT
Organism: Protophormia terraenovae; assembly: GCA_951394005.1. Lineage (NCBI taxonomy): Eukaryota > Metazoa > Arthropoda > Insecta > Diptera > Calliphoridae > Protophormia > Protophormia terraenovae. The sequence continues at coordinate 21,002,374 of OX596075.1, forward strand.
CATTTAAAAGGTATTTGGAAGGCGTGTCCATTGGTATATAAAACACATCCAAGATTGACCTCAATATTTTTTAATTCCACGAAACATCCTATTTTTAAGGTTTTTTCAAAATATAGTTTGTTATTTGTAATGAAAATTCTTATTTATAAATTTTTACTTGCTTTTAGGCATGAGTTGCTGGTGACTGTTCATAATTTATTTCAAAATTTTTTCAATTTCGTGGTTTATCAGACAATCAAACTGATTTAAAATTTTACATAAACATAGTCAATATGGGTATCAAAAATCTTCTTTTGATAAGAGTTACCTATTGGAATTAAAATATTTAGAAAAATTTCAATAATTAGAATGAAATCAATAAATAACATTAACAGTGAATGCAAAAATCCGTAAAGGACTAAAAATATGACAATTTTATGTATTGAAAACGTTTATTGACTGTAAAACGTTATACAATATAATAAATTGCGGATTTATTCCCAGCAGTCTTTGAAAGAGACCCATGATTCTAATGAAATTATTCAAATAACAGGTAAAATATTAGTTATGACTCTTTAAATAACTCAGTTAAGATTGAACAGGCTGTATCGTTAAATCGCACAAGTTTTGCGCATAAATTTAATCACAATAACATTTTTATAAAACCATTACTTTAGTTTTTACATTTTCTGTTGATGTTTTTTGTTTCTATTTGAACATTTTTGTAATTTCCGATAATGTGTTCATTTAAATAGTTAGTTCTTATCAAATGAAGAATTTTGATACCCATATTGGCCATGTTTTTATAAAATTTTATATCAGATTGTTTGTCTGATAAACCACGAAATTTAAGGAATTTTAAAACAAATATTAAACAGATACCAAAAACTCATGTCCAAAATCAAGTAGAAATGTATTAATTTCAATTTTCAATAAAAGTAACAAACAATGTTGTGAAAAAAACCTTAAAAAATAGGATGTTTCATGGAATAAAAAAATATTGAGGTCAGTCTTGGATATGTTTTATATACCAATGGAAGAACCTTCCAAATAGCTTTTAAATGATACCACATTTTCAATATGTTGCTTTGGGAGAAAATACAAAAAAGTTCAAAAAACTGTAAAAAAGAACTTTTTGAAAAATGGTCCAGCTCACGAACGGTCAGCACTAGAACCGAAATATTTTGGGGAGCATCATAAAACATATCAAGGCAAATTTTGAGAGGGGTAACAAAGTCACTTTTTTGAATGAGTCGCCTTAATGTACATAGTTGTGAAAAATTATTTATATGTAGAATAAAAGGTAAAATACCCAAGAGGAAATTAAGGAAAAATTATATTAAATTTATAATAGAGGAACTTCGATTAAGCAAAACTATTCAAAATCATTGATATAAGGATCTGAACAGATTCAATCATAAATCGCAATGTGATTGAAGTCTAGTCTATAATCTAAATACTCGTAAAATTATTCTCAGATGTGTTCTACAAGAGTAATGTTCCTCGAATATTGCAGCAAAGTTACAGAAGAAACAAGACAATCGAAGATGGATTTTTAAAAGCAAAGATAAAAGGCATATAAATATACAGTTGCTATGTTCGTCATAGCGCAACAACTGACCAGTTTAAACAAATGTGGGATCGTCTAGTGAGAGTCCTAAAAATCATAGTAGTTAACATTAACGCATGAGACGTTGAATGGGGTAGAGTAGAGTTATCAATAACATGGGAAAAATCTTACTTGAAACACTCGTTGGATGGGATCTAGTTCTAGCTAATTTACTTCTAGGGGACTATGTTCAGTGGTGGAGTAAGTACTTCACTGGAAAGATCAGTAGAATGGGCAGTTAGTGATCATTATACTCACATCGCACATCAGGCTATAATATTCTAAATTGGCAATATTATTGGGAAGAAGCAAAGGTCTGGCAAGAAAAATTATAAATATCATCACGTGGGTCATATTTTACACCTAGTTTTTCTGGTGCTACATTTAACACAAGAACCAAAAAATCAGTATGAAAATGTAAAAGGTCATAACCACAATTTTCAATTTGTTTGCTTTTTAGGTTTCGACATGTTGGCTGGGGCTGCAAAAATCTTGACAAACAAGCCTTAATACAGGAATTTGTACCGGAAGATAATTAAATAAATAATAATAAATAAGCTTAAAAGAGCATGTGATATCGCAATGATATCGCAAGTTGAAGAATAAATCGAAACTGGCAACCTAACTATTGGTGGAATAATGAAATTAATAGCCTAAAAAAGAAGTGTCTAAAAGCTGGAAGATGTACACAACGATCCAGAGGTAGAATGAATTTGAACGAAAACTGCCGCGAGTACAATTAAGCAAGAAAGCAGTTCCAAAACGCAATCGTACGTAGCAAAAAAAAAAAATGTTTCAAACAAAAATGTCTTGAATCTGACGCAGACCCCAGGGGTAAAGCCTATAAGGGTAATAATGGCAAGACTTAAAGAAAAAAAGTCGCCCCAACCTACTTGCCCGTATTGTTCCCGGAACACCCACGTAGAGAACACCTCCAAAATAGAATAGACGATGAAGAAACAATCCCATTTGTAACCCAAGAAGAATTGTTTCAGTTTACAAAAAATATTGGAGATAATATAGTTCCGAGGCCTGATAGTGTGCTAAATATCGCCCTTGCAATTATGAAAGAGCCAAAAATGTTTACAGAAGGGTTTATCCAATCTTTAAGAAAAAGGATTCTCTCCAGATCCATGGAAGAGACAAACGTTGCTGTTAATACCAAAACCCTACAAACCTCCTGATGACCCGTCATCCTATAGACCAATATATCTATTGGATACTATGGGAAAAATACTGGAGAAAGTAATCGATTGCTACGAATAGTCCTAAGGAAAGAATGCTTGACAAAAAACCAATACGGACTACGTAAAGCAAAATCTACCTTTGATGCCATCCATATATACAATAATCACAACAGACGGCTTATTGCAGCCAGATAATTCAAATGCTTCTTATATTCGGAGTCCCAAACTATTTATACTCCACGGACGATGGAATCAAAACGTATAACATATCGGCGTCTGTCCCACAAGGGTCGGTATTGGGGCCCCTATTATGGAATATCATGTACAACGATGTGTGCTTATGATAGATATACAAGAAGAGGCTTAAATAATTACTTTTGCGGATGATATCGATGCGATAGTAATGGTCAGACTTATCGACGAAATATATCTAATAGCTAACAAAGTAACTCAAACCATTGCAACCTGAATGAAGAATGTTGGACTTCAGTTTGCAGGACAAAATTCGGAATTCGTCCTCATCACAAACCACCGGATACAGGAAAATATTAAGATCGAGGTGATGTCTAAACCAAGCCTAAAGTTCTTAGGAGTAATGGTAGATGAAAGGCTAAACTTTTTCGTACATCAAATGTACGTACTTCAATAGAAAGAATAATGCCAAATGTTGGAGGTCCCAGGCTGTTCAAAAGAAGACTAGTAATGACTGTGATAAGTTCTTTGATTCTCTATGCCGCACCTATTTGGTCGGGAGTCCTTAAGCTGAAGTTTGCTGCGAGGAAAGTCTTATAGGTCGTATATAGGTTTTGTGCCTTGCAGGTGTTATAGTGGGAATGATTCTTATGGACATCCTATGATCGTAAGAAAAGAGAAGAGCGAAATACAAAAGCCATACGTAAACTAGAGAGAGATACATCTTTAAGACTATGGCAGTCTCAATGAGAGGGAATACCGAAAGGAAAGAGGTCATATAAACTCATACCAAACATCGATGTATGCATATACAGAAAACATGGACAAGTCAATTATTAACACAATTCATAGGTTCGGAAATTACCAATCTTCAATATATCCCCGGTGGTGCCCAAACGTTATAGAAGATGCCAAACGTTCCACTGACAACGTTTTAATGAACTACGGATAAGAACAGAAGAAACCATCGGACATTATCTGAGCGTAGAGAATATAGTCGACACTATACTAAGTGAATCAGATTATATTGAATGTAATAAGCAGATCAACTCTTATACAGAGAACCAATTATTTGATACAGGAAATGAATTTTGATAGAACTTTCGTTATTAGAATTCCATCGAGGGAAGATTGGGCTGAAAATTCCGTTTTTAAGGAATATTCAATCTCCGTATTCACTGATGGATCGAAGATGGATATTGGTACAGGCTCGAATATTTTCTCTGATGACTAAGACATTTCGATGTCTTTTAGACTACCCAATTCGTGAACAGTTTTCCTGGCCGAAGTACATGCCAACAACATGGCAGCGAAGCGTATTCAGGAATTTCAATTTTGCGCTTCGAACAATGATATATATGTAGACAACTTTGCCGCCATCAAGGCTCTCAATTCTTCCATCATAAGATCGAGATGTGTTGAAGACTGTATACGCTTCTTAAGTCGGCTAAGATACCTCCGGTTGGAACTGATATGAGTTCCGGGCCATACAGGTATACAAGGTAACGAAATGGCAAATGTATGCGCAGTATATGCATTGTCCTTGGACAGAGCAATCACTTGCGAAGACATTATCACCCTCTTGGTTGCTGTATCCAATACCCTTGATGAATGGGCGGTGAATGAAATAGAATTAAGGTGGTCCTCAATCACCAATTTTAGATTGTCAAGGACTTTCTGTCCACTCCGTTCACGGAGCAGAACTAGAGCTCTATTATATCTTGACAAGTCATTCATAAGGTTTCTTGTAGGTATTATTACAGGGCGCTGTATGATCGGGCGTATGTAGGAACAAAAGTTGGCTAGATGAGGAAGAGGAAGAATCCGTACAACACTTGTTATGCGAATGTACAGCCTTGAAAGGGCGTAGACTGAGACATCTCGGTAGACAACTCTCATGATCTGGATTGTCTCAATGACATGTCACTGCCGAACCTGGTTACGTTGATGTGCAGCCCTGAAAGGGCGTAGACTGACATTGACATCTCGGTAGGCAACTCTCATAATCTGGATTGTCCCAATGAAATGTCACTGATTAGGTTTATTAGAAGTACGGGTTGGTTTCAAGGTAGACCGACGGAACGTTAGTTTTAGTTTATAGGAGTGGAGAAGAGCATTTTTTCCATATAGGGTATCACAAAGGGCCTCCGAGTGCCCTCGCAATAGCGCGCGATCCTTATAACCTAACCTACCTAAGCTAAGTGAAGCAGATCATTTGGAAGCTGTATGCAGTATGTTGAAATGTATCCATATGGAATTAAGAAAGGAAGAACAGGAAAGAAAACTCACGTAAATAAATATAATGGTGGCTAACTAAGCCTATCCTGCCCTGTGATGCAATATCCCAAACTACAGTCCCGCAGAGCGCATGGATGGCCAGGGAGGTGATTTAAGTCGGTAAGAATTTGACATAATAACCCTTTGATCGGTTATGGCATCGGGTATTCCATATATTTCCACCTGCTTAATGAAAAAAGACCAGTCTATAGTAAAGTACATATATAAACCAGTCAGTAGTTAAGTCTTTAGACCAGTATATAGTCAAGTCTATAATTCAGTTTATAATTAAATCTATAAACCAGTCTATAGACCAATCTCTATACCATTCTATAGTGAAGTTTATAGACTAAGAAATAATCAATTCTATATACCAGTATATACTCAGATTTATATATCAGTCTAGTATATAGCCAATAGTCTAGCCAATAGTATATTGATTTTCTCCATTTTTTCCTATATTTCCTCATTCAACTCAACATTTTCAATCAACCCTCGTATCGTATCTCATTCTTCATACTTAGTTAAATAATATTGACATTTATTTCTAACTTCCAGGCAAATCAAATTTGATTAAAAACTTCTTTTATCTTTTTTTATTTTGAAATTTTAAATTCATTTTCCATCCTTGTTTGCGGCTAATTGCTTTGATACGCTTTTCCTATTGGGTTGGGGTCTACCAAATAAACACACAAATACTCAAACAAAGCAAAAAAGAATGAAAAAAAACGTATGTAGTTTTTCAACAACAACAACGAAAACATCAAAAAAATATTGTGAAAAAAAGGATTTGTTTTATTCCTTTTAGCTTTGATGTTGTTGTATGTACTTTAATTGCTGTTTTAAAAGCATATTTCCCGCGTTTGTACTCACTCTCAGCAAACGTATATATTAAAGCAACACAACTAACTAGTTACTAAGAGGCCTTTCAACATCAGCAATAGCAGCAACTAAAACAAAAACAAGAACAACATTAAGAAAAAAGGACGAGGTGAGGCAAATGCCAAACGTAAAGAGAGAGAGAGAGAGAAAGAGAATAAATAAATGTATAAAAATGTGGGTGTTATAGGGGTCTAGAAAATAGGATGCTAAAAAGGGAGAGGGAGGGGAGCCTTTTAAGAAGAAAGCATGTTGTATTGTATGGAAAAAGAGAGTAGTTGTAGTTGTAGTGGTAGTAGTAGTGGATTTATTTCAAAAAGATTTTAGTTTAGCTGGTTTGGTTTTTGTTTGATTTTGTGTTTTTCGGTTTAACATTGGCTTGAATAATGGCAAAAAGGACAGAGTTCAAAGAAATTTGAAAATTAATTTACAATTATAATATAAATTAAACTAAACAATAATTCTTTTTAAAGCTATAAAATGTTTAAATATTAATTATTAATTAAACAATAACCACAAATTTGTTATTAAAAATTTATCAACGACTATAACGATTATTAATACTAATAGTTTTTTGTTTGATCTCCCTCCTTACTACAACTAAATATAAAACTGTATTGGTAATTGTACAAAAGGTTTCGTTTGCTAAAGCCTCAAAAGGCTTTCTCCCCCTGCCTAGTTTTTTTCTGGCAAAAAAAAAAAAAAAAAAAAAAGAGGACACTTTGACTCACATACAGAGACACACTGTTGGTGCAGCAGCAGCAGCTGTTTGTTAAATAGTAGTGTGGTAAAGGCAAAAAACAAAATAACAAGAAAAAAAAAAAACTGAATTTGTATACACAAAAAAAGCATAAAGAGCACAGAGTTGTCGTGTTTTATTATTCCCTCAAAGGATAACAAGAGCAAACGAAGACAAAAACAAACATCAAACGACGAGTACTCTTTGGAAACAAAGACCCCAAAACCGTCATAACATCATCATCATCGTCACCACCATCATCATCTTTACTAACAGCAGCATCAAAGGCTCAGCATCACCATCATCGTTAGTATCATCATCATCATCACCATCGCCATCCAGCATCATGAGCAGCTTTTATTCTTTATAGTACTACAGATTTTATTTTATAGCAGGGATGAAATGTTAGATACAATTGAACTTTTTAGAAAATAGTTGAAAGGGGATAATTTTGATTTATTTGAAACAATTGTAAAGTTAACAGTATCTAATATACACTTATATATATGTATTAATTGAATAACTTCTTAGTATATCATCACTTTTAAATTCTAATTTCAATTTATTTTAAAAGCTTTTAAAAAAATCATTAATCCAATCTGAGAAGTTTAAAGTAAATTTATGATAATACTGAAAATATTTCAAGGACGATTTCTGATTTATTGAAACACTAAACGAAGGGCTTTTATTCTTAGTAACTTTGCATTATATTAATTTATCAAAATGGTTTTTTTTTTTATTTTTTTATTTTTAAATCTGAAAATCTTCTCCTTATTATCTGCTTTTTATTTTTATAAAGACGGGAGGTATATTAAGTTTGTCATTCCGTTTATAAAATGTTGAAATAATCATCTAAGATTCCATAGAGTTAATATATTCTGGGTCCTTGTGAAAATCTAATACGATCTAATATGTTCGTATTTTTAAAGTAGGATAGGAATCTGAGCAAACCACTTATCTTGCTCAAATATTTGTTTGTTGGTTATTGGAAATAGTCAAAATCGGTTCATAAATAAAACAAGTTCAGATTTATAATGCTATTAAAATCAAAGTTTAATATGCAACAGACTGTAGCAACATGCTCTTTAATACAGTTTGAAATCAATTTTGAATCACCTCTAAGGTTTTCCGTAAATGTGCTTCTTTCAAAGCTATAATTTTTGAGTTTTTAAATCCAGTTTTTGGAATAAGGAAGCATTTTTTTCTTCAATGAATTTTTAATAAATTTATTTTTCTTTCAAAAATTCTTTCTTCCTTTATTTTTTTCTGTTGTTGGGTATGAAAATAATACTGGGATATTGCTTTACTAGGAGACAGCTTTACTTTTTGAAATATACAATTTTATTATTATGACAAAAAATTAATACATATGTTAACAAAATTTCTGTCGAACACTATCAAATGATCTTTTATAAGATTTCCTTGAATGAACGACTTTAGGTAGATCTCGTCAAAACTCCAGCAGTAATCTGCCATCATATGTGAATTCCACCTTTCCTGATAACACTCTTTCATTGTCCAAAGATCCTGATGAAATCGTTTAACTTGCATTTATCCAAAATCGCTCAGATTATGTGGAAATCGGTCTAAATGCATGTGCAGGAAGTGGATTTTTATGCTCATATTGCAAGTTCGATAGCATGCACTAAACAGTCACTAGGTTGGTACTTTTTTAAAACTCATCTGTTGCAAAATTCCTCCAACATTGTTATACAAAACTAAATCCTTCTCTTGAGAAAAATACGCCAACAGGTTTTTTCTTGAGTACGATAAAATGTGATGTTGGTTTTCGGAGTAAGCAATATTTTTTTCTTTAAAACGACATGCTACAATTTCAGAAGTTTCTTTCGGTAAGTTCGTATTTCTTAGTAAGTCAGTTTTTTCTGATTAAATCGTTGATGTTCTGAAAGGCTTCAATTCGTTCGGGTTCACAGAGATTTGTATCATCAGAAGATTTAGATGTACTGGATTGTATCTCTCGTGATTTTAAATGGGTTCGTTTAGCAAAAGATAAGTTAGGATATGATCATTTACTTCGATTTCCAGAGTAAATTTCATTTATTTTCACAACGCAGAGGTAGCAGTCGTCATGGTGGTTTTAAGGTATTCGCCAAATCATGGGTGTTACAAACATTAGTGTATTACTTTTTCTACTGGTCCATAACCGTAGAAATACCTCATATTTCTGGCATACAATATGAGAAATCCATGACTTGATCTGCTTACACAATTTTATTTTAAAGTATTGACAATACGCAGTTTTCACAAAGACCGACAAAGGTTTTCGATATTTTTCAAATATAGCAAAAATAATCTGGTTTAATGTATTTTAGTGTCCAATAAATAACAAAAATATAAGTAAAAATTGTAAATGGGTGGTAGCAAGGCAAATTTATTTATCAGGTAAAGTCAGTTCTACAACAAATACAACAATACAAAAACAACAGGCACTTTTTAAATGGTTTGCTGGTTAGTTGTGTCAAAATCAGCTGATTAGAAACAAAGCGAATTTGTAAACTTAACAAAAAATAAAGTAAGCATCAGAGAACCAAGCCGACGCAAAATTGTCGGCGGCTGCGTATTCTATTTTGGTCAGCGGCAGCGAATTTCACAAGGTCATATCGGCGGCAGCTTATTTGTCTGTTCAAAGTGTTTTTTTGTATTACATTACATAAATTAAGTACATTTCTTATGTATATTACTAAAAACTAATATTTCCGTTTAACATATGCAATTCTAAGTAAATTTTTATTTGTATTTTGTTCAGCCTTTCTAGCCGGTATGAGTCAGCGACGGCTAGAAAAATTATGCGCCGACTGGCTGCCGGTCAGCTTTGTTCTCTGGTAAACGTAAACAAAGTTTGACAGATGTAATATCCAAAACAAAGTAAAAAAAAATCAGCTGATTAACTGACTTTACCTGATTAATAAATTTGCCTTGGGTGTAGAGTTTTTCACGGGAAATCCCGGGACGAGAATTCCCGGGAATCCCGCCAAATTTTCACTCCCGTAATCCCGGGAAATCAAGCGGGAATTCCCGGGATTTCTTGTGTATGCAAAATGTTTATATTTAACAACTAATATATGGATGTTTTAGTATATAATGTGTTTTTACATTCGTTTTTATTTATTTAATTTAATTTGTTACAAGTTTAAATAATTTTAAGGAAATTTCTCAATTTGTTTGATATTTTTCGTATAACAGTCTGAAAACAAAATATCGTTTTCCTTTTTGCTGAATAATTTAAAAAAAAAAAATTATTTTCAATTTTTTTTCATTGTGGTCAAAAATAATATTTTTAAAATTCGATATTTAAGAAGTATATTTATTAAACGATTTGAAGATGCAATTTTCACGCATGAGAAAGTTGTAAGAGGAATCTTTTTAAAATGTCTGGAAACCTCAAACAACAACTTACATTTTTAATGCCCCAACGAAAACGTGAGACTAAAAGTATTCAAACTGTAAAATTCCCTGAGGTTTTCTTAACAACAAGCTTACTTCCGTATAAATATTTAGAGATTTTTCCAAATGGGGTAAATGAAAACCAAGGTATTGATTCGACTTTCGTATGAGTTGTTATATAATAAAAAGTATTCATTCAATATTCAATATTTCAAAAAGAATTAGTTTATAATTTTATGATTAATTAGTTTATTTTAATATTTTTTATCTTTTATTTAACTGAATATTAAAATTTTTAATTATTTATTTTCGGCGGGAATTCCCGGGATCCCGGGAAATTTAAAAATCAATCCCGATTTCCCGGGAGCGGAAAAAGTCCGGGAAAAGAAAAACTCTACTTGGGTGGTAGTTAGCTATAGATCAAAAACTATTAAAGAAAAATAGTTGCCTTATTTAGAAAATATGTGTCAAATGGCTGGAAAAAAACACTGTTGACCAGTTGAATAAATAAATTAATGCTTATTGGAGTTTATTAATCTATATATGGGATTTCCTTCTGAAACTATTACTAAATTAGAGGACTTCGATTCTTCAAGTACTCAAATCAGTTCAACTGATAGTGAAAATCGAAGCTGCAGAAAAACCTAGCTGAAAAAATAAAATTAAAACTGCAAACTGTTACTTAAAAAATACAGGATTTTTATAAAATTAAAAAAAAAAAATCAATTGTTCTGCGTTCAGATCTTGTGTTTAGAGGAATACTCTTCTTTTGAATTGCAATTATTGAAATATGCTCCTATAACATCTGTTGGCGCGGAATGATAATTTTTTATATTTAAAAATGTTTTCGCCATAATAAACAATCATTTACGTTTGACAACTTAGTGAAAAATTTTGGTTTATATTTGCATTATCATAGGTAAAAGTTATTGTAAAACATGTAGAACCTTAATTATAACTTTTATAATTTAAAATGCTTTTCCTGATTTTAGTAGTTAAGGAACAGATCCATTTTTTGAAATCTGTAGTTTGTCCGCTTATACAGGAGAGTCAAAGAAAAAATTACTTTTATTTAATTCTTGTTATAATTTTTATTTAGTTTATACATGAATAAATATAAATAGATGAGGTTTTGTTATAATTGGTGTGATTCAAGCAATATAAGATATTGATTAACTAATATTCAAACGAGAAAAAAAGTGATAGTTGGTCAACCCCGACCATATGATACCCTACACCATTGTCTATATGTACCACAATTCGAGAAGAGAGCTATTGTGGACCGATATTTGTATAAAAATGTAAAAAAAAACATACTAATACAGAATAACATCCATATGTATTTATGCACTTTTAGGTGATTCCCGAAATTAGGTCTTATATGGGAGCTAAAGTAAATTATGGACTGATCTTCATTAAATTTTACACTGTCATTTATACTTATAAAAAGTGTATTTGTGTCGAATATTTAGTTGCACGTTAAAGTAATTTTCGGAAGAATGGTTCATATGGGAGCTATGGTCAAATGGACCGATCGTCACAAAATTTGGAATTCAGATTTATACCTATATATTTGTGTTAAATTTCATTAAAATATTTATATTTTTTAGGGTATTTATAAGTGTTAAGACTCTATACCGGGAGAACATTTGTATGGGGGCCAGGTGAAAAAATGGGCCGATCATGACCAAAAAAAAAAAAATCATATGTACCAAATTTCATCAAATTATCTTCCAAATATATACATATACTTCGCGCACAAACTTTACATGGACAGCCAGCCCAACAAACGGAAGGACATGGTTAAATCGATTCAGAAAGTCATTCTGAGTCGAACGGTATATCTTAAGATGGGGTTCGGAAGATTTTTTCTATGCGTTTCGACAATTTATTTGTAAAATAACAAATAAATTTCAAATTTTGTTATTGTTTCTCATATATTTGTAAAATTGGTTCGACATCGTGGGAAAAACCGATAATATCCTAATCACCTATGGTGGTGTAGGGTATAATTCTCTGTATTATCTTCCACAACATATGATGGTACAAACAAATTAAATTAATTAGTGAACAGATAAAGATTGATCATAATAAGATTAACATGAAACAATGTTATGAAATTTATGGTGAATAATCTGATGTAGCCGAATCATAATAAAAGAAAATCGTAGTATAATTATATGAAACTGTGTGATAAAATTATAAAATATTTCAGTGTAAAAACTTGGATCATAATGTAAAAAGTTGGATTATTTTATGTTTATAATGTTTATTATTTATGACCATATAATCCAATCATACTATATTGCTCTTTTATTATGGTTCCCGCAATCATATGTTTTACCTGTGTGAAGAAAGAAAAGGACATAAGAACAAATGTATATAATATCAAGCCATAGAAATGGAAAATCTCTTGAGAGGTATGTCAAAAATTTTTAGAGGACCCTCGATCGATTTAACGATGTCCGTCCGTCCGTCTGTCTGGCTGTCCATGTAAACCTTGTGAACAAAGTACAGTTCGCAATTTTAAAGATATCTTGATGAAATTTAACACGAATGGTTATTGTAATGCAAGGACAAAGCATATTGAAATTGGTTATGATCGGCCCATTATTTCACCTAGCGCCCATACAAATGTCCTCCCGGAATATGGGTTTAACGATTATAAATGCCTTAAATATAGCAATATTTCAATGAAACAAACGAGTTTCAATCTTTGTGCCAAATTTCATCAAGATCGGTCCATAATTGATTATAGCTCCCATGCAAACTCCTCTTCCGAAAATCACTTTAATGTGCATAAATCCCATACGAATAATATTATCAATTTAATATTCGACACAAATCAGTCCATAATTTATCATAGATTCCAAATAAACCCACTTCCGGGAATCGACCTAAAGAGCACAAAATCATATAGATATTAGTATCAATGCATTGTTCAGTATTTGTATAATTTATTTAACATTTAGCTCATAAACAATGGTGTAGGGTATCATATGGTCGGCCTTGACCGACAATAGTTTCTCTCTCGTTTTATTTTAATAAATTTTTGAAGTGATTATAAATGACCATGTCACCACCCCATATGAAAAATGAGTAAGAGTATCACCGATTGGCGAATAAAAGAATATACCCTTTGGTTGCCCTGGTAAAAGGTTTTTAAAATTTCAAGGTACAAAATTAATCATTTTAATATTAAAGTTAAAAGATAACAAAAATAAAATAGATTTTACCGTTAGAAATTGTTGAATGAAAGGTTCTAATGTAATAAGTTTAAAACATTTTTACATTTATCCCGTTTCCTATTCCTTTCTATTAATGCCTCTCTCTAATTTATGATATAGAGCAAATGTGTCTTGGCAAAAACGCCTTTAAAACAGTGTTCCCCAAAACCGTGCACGCGTGCATATTGTCTCTTGTGTTATTCTCTTGAAATGAATAAAAAACACACAAATCAACTCAGTCTCGCACGAGCATTCAAAGAAGAAGGTTGTGTTACCGCTTGTTGCTTGATATACACTCATGAAAAATGTTTAATATTAAGTGGAAATATGAGTTCTTGATGGATGAAAAATTATGATTATTATACCCACCATCAAAAAGATGGGGGGTATATTGATTTTGTCATTCCGTGTGTAACATGTCGAAGGAATCATCTAAGACCCCACAAAGTATATATTTTCTGGGTCCTGGTTAGATTCTGAGTCGATCTAGCTATGTACGTCCGTCTGTTGAAAGCAGGATAGGGCACGAACGGGAAAACGTAGGGGGACGAAATTTGGCACAAATGTTTGTCTTATATAAGGTTTGTTTGGGATTGAAAATGGGCAAAATCGGTTAATAAATGGGCTAAAAACTAGAAACACAGGGTGTCCGTTTCATACTTTTCTGCTGATATTTCTGCAACAAAAGCACGTACGACAACGAAATTTTGTCCGTATAGTTTGGGGATCGATATAAACTCGGAAACCAAAAATGGGCGTGGTCCGCCCACTTTACCGCCCACCTCCCATATAAGTTGAAAATCAACGAAATTGTGTTCAAATAGTTCCCTTGAACCAATGTAAACTCGGAAACAAAAAATGGGCTTGGTCCGCCCACTTTACCGCCCCCTTCCATATAACGTAAAATTTGAAAAAGTTGATGGTGGGTATATAGATTCGGCCGGGCCGAATATAAATTCGCGCTTGTTTTTGATTTGTATTATTTACTCAAGTCAATATTTCGATCTTTTGTCTTATAAACCAAAAATATAAATTTTTCTATTCTAAACTATTCAAAATTCAGATTCTAAACTATTTAAGTTTATTTCAGTTTACATATCCTAAATTTACGAAGAAACTTTAAAAATTAAATTACTATAAAAATTATGTTATTTTTCTGGTGTATAATTTCAAAGTGAGTTATACAAAACATATACAAACACAATTGTGTATGTATGAGTGTGGGGATCACTGCTTTAAAAACAACGGCAGCAATATTTGGAATGAAAAAATTGGGAAAAAGTTTAATAAAAGTTTAGCATCCTTGTCTCTTGGAGTATCAACAAAATCCGCAATACAGATGGTAACAATTATCGCAACAAAGAGCACAAGAATTTAAACCAACACACTAATACTTTAAAATTGTGAGGACTTCTTCTCTTGATCCTAATGAGTAATGGAAATAGTGCTACGATCATATATTTTTTATACTACTTGACATTCAACACTGCCGTAGAATTTTTGCAATTCGAATGAAAATCCATTCAAAGTTACAATATCATTCACCAACGGTCTCATAAAGTTAACGATCACCAATTCCTTAGCGTAAAATAGATGATCTCAATTCCCATTAATTTTAAAATCTCTTTTAAAGTTGAAAACAAACTTTGGAAGTTATACACTTATTAATGCACTTATTTATAGTCTCTCAGAAATGTGAAAGCTATCAACTCTTTTTTATATCCAATTTGGACTAAACTTTCAAGTCATGATTTATCCTAAAAATATGTTTTAAATAATTATTTTCTTCAAATTTAAATTCCAATTAAAATCCAAAAAGGGCACGATTTTATTATTTCCCTGGTACCTTTTCGAAAAGGAAAATTGTTTAACATTTTGCCTTCATCTCTGATTTGCATCCATTATGAAACACTCACGCTCACTTACCATGTTTTAGCAGGCAATACTATAAATGGAATGAATCCTTTTTTATGCATCTCTATGTGTTTGTATGTGAATGATTCTATGTATGTATGTGAGTGATTTTTTTTGTCGATGTTGGTTTTGTATTTTTCTCTGTGTTTAACACTACCGACATGAGTTTTATGTTTTTTTTTTTATTTTTTTTATTTTATATAACTAAAGCTTGTTTTTGCTTGTTTTGCTTCGTTTATACAACACAAATACCGTTAGGATACCACTTCCGGCGCGCACAAAGTGAAATATAAGTGCATTTCTGCTTTTTATTATTCTTTTGTGTATTAGTATGTATGTATGTGTGTATATGTTTGTGTGTGTTTATATGAGTGCATGAGTATTTTAACGGTTTATTTTTATGTTAACGGAAAAATAGAGCGTATTAATTATGAATGTAAATGACACGAATGTTTAAACATACATAAATAAAATCCTTTACTAAAACTTTTACTGCTACTGCTACTGCTGCTGCTATTCCTTTTGGCTCTTGCTGTTGCTATAAAAAAAAAAACGACCGACAGATATTGAGCATACAAAATGATAAGTCACCAAAAAAAGGTGGATTAGTCAGACAGTTAACTATGGAAATTATTATTATTTTCTTTTTTAAACTGTTAAAAAATTACACTTGTTTTTTTAATTTTTATTTAAAACAATTTATTTCCATTTAAATTTTTCTTTTTTATTTATTACAAACAATTTGTATTTGAAACCTTTTTTTTTTGTTAAATATTTGTTTGGTTATCTTTTTATATTTATTCTTTAATTATTCTCTGTGTAATATTTGTTTTCTTTTTAATATTATTTGTTTTTTAAATCATAATATTTCTTTTTTCATTTATTTCATATAAATTTTCTTTATTTTTATAATTTTTTTTATTTCCGCTACCGGCGTTTTTCAACGTATTTCACGCGTTCGCTATCAGCGAAACACTGACATTATTTTTTTAATTTTCAAATAGGAAAATCTGTTATTATTTTTTCTCTTTCATTTGTTCCTCTTAGACATGCTCTCTTTGCTGGTTACTCATTTGTGAGTGTTTCAATTCCATGTTTTCTTTTGACAACAAGTTCCTTTATAAAATAAACAATAACAAAACCAAACATAACAACAAGTGGCGTTTATTTGTTATTTTGCTACACGCCGCATTGAGTATGATGTTCGTTGTTGTGTTAAGAAAAAGGCGCGCTTCATACTTGTATGAGAAGACAAGAGTTGCCAGAGGGAACGTTTGAAGAATTTGTGTGTTTTAAAAGGATG
This sequence comes from Protophormia terraenovae, assembly GCA_951394005.1. Classification (NCBI taxonomy): domain Eukaryota; kingdom Metazoa; phylum Arthropoda; class Insecta; order Diptera; family Calliphoridae; genus Protophormia; species Protophormia terraenovae. Next base: position 21,019,085 of record OX596075.1, read on the forward strand.
GGAAATAAATGTAAAGAGTTTTTGTTTCCTAGGTAAAAAAAAAAAACATGTATTTTAAATAACAAAAAAGATATCAGGTGTAAATTTTTTAAAGAAATTATATTTTCAAGATTTTTAGGGCGCCCATGATTTTTGTATAAATTTTGACAAATCCCAACTATTGAGCTAAATTTTGATAGTTTCTACGCCAAGCAAAATGCGTTTAGAATAATGTATAGACGATAGACTATACATTATTTTTTCGATAGATGAAAAAATTGTAATAATTTCTAACAAAATTTAAATTTTAAAGTATTTTTATTATAACGAGCAGTATACCCTCTACTTCGTTATCGTAGATTTTTTTAAATAAAACCATACAATATTATAAATTCAAATTGTGTTAATTTATAATTTTGTAACTACAGTGGACGTCCAGTAGTACGAACGTTCTTTATTACGAATTTCCAATAATACGAATGGCAAAATTTTTGCATTGACTACTCTATAGTACGAATAGATAGGCATTTTTTCTATTCGATACTGCGAATGGTGGTTTGTTATAAGAATTTTTGTTTTATTTAAGTATGAATGAAGTTTTTATTATGTTTTTATTTCATTCTTTCGAGGTCATCCACGTTTAGCGAAGTTATTGTGTAGTTTTTTTATTTTTAAAAGTGTTTTGTATTTTTAACTGTCAAAATGTTGCAAGTAAAACGATGTAAAAAAAAGACAATTTCTTTGCAAGATAAATTAAAAATTATAGCAGACCACGAAAATAAAACATCGTTGTTTGAAATTTCAAATAAATATAGATTATCCAAATCCACAATATGTACAATCATTAAACAAAAAACGCAACTGCTGGATAATTCCATGAGTTCGTTAAAAGATCAGTATAGACTTACAAGTGGTGAATTTAAAAAAATGGAGGATGCACTTTACGAGTGATTTTTAGCACAAAGAAAATTCCATATCACAGTCAGTGGAGAACAATTAAAATGCAAAGCTGTGGAGCTGCACAAAAAAATTCTACAATGGTCAGTTTTGTGCCAGTGATGGTTGGCTAACAAAATTTAAAAAGCGTTATGGAATACGATTGTTAAAAGAGTCTGGTGAGAAATAATCTTCTTCTAAAGAATTTGTTGCACCATTCGTTAATAAGTTAGCGTCTACCATTATGGAGCATGGGCTATCAAACGAGGCAATTTTTAATGCGGATGAATCAGGTCTCTACTGGAAAATGTTGCCAAACAAAACATATGTTCACAGTGGAAAAAAATCTGCTCCAGGTAGAAAATTGTCAAAGGACAGATTAACATTTTTAATGTGTGCTAATGCTGCAGGAACTAAGAAAATTAAACTTTTTGTAATAGAAAAAGCTCAAAAACCGAGATCTTTTCGGAACAAAATTCTTCCTGTTGAGTACGGAAACTCTAAATCTGCTTGGATGAATGCAGCTCTGTTCAAAAAATGTTTTTTTGATAAATTTATTCCAGAAGTAAGTTTTAGTAAATTGTTTTAATGTTATTAATGATTTAAAAAAATTCAAAATATATTTACAGGTAGAGACATTTTTAAAAGAAAAAAAAAAAAAAAACTGCCAATAAAGGCTCTTCTAATATTAGACAACGCTCCAAGTCATCCACCGGCAGATGAACTGGTTCAGATTTGGGTAATGTATATGCCCCCCAATGTAACTCCAATAATACAGCCCATGGACCAGAATGCAATTAGGCTCTTAAAACTGCATTACTGTAACAGTTTACTGTCAAAAATTGTATCTTCCAACGAAAATTTAGAAACGTTCCTCAAACAAACCACTTTATTTGAAGCCGCTTCATTGGTTGCCTTAGCCTTGGAAAAAGTATCCAGTGATTCCATAAAGAAATTTTGGAAGAAAATTTTGGGCGATGACAATATTGAGGACGAGGATGATATTCCATTATCAGTAGTGCGTGACAGTGAGGATATAAGAGCAATTTCCAAAATGCACAATTTACTACATGAAAATTTTCCAAATTCACAATTTGATTTTCTTGATTTATTTGAATGGAATCTTGATGATCCAAGTGAAGAAATTGAATTGGATGATGATGTCGATGAGGATAATATTTTATTAGTTCCTGACAATAACTCTACAAAAGTAAAACATGCGGATGCAATAAACAGCTTTGACACATATGTTAAATGGGCTATTGAGAACAACATTGAAACCTCGAAAATACTATTATTGAGAAGTCTTCATGAAAAGGCTGTAGAAATCAGTTTAAAAAGTAATAAACGTCAATGTTTAATGACGGATTTTTTAAATAAGTAAATTGTTTTTTTTTTTGTTATATTTTTGTTATATGTATATATATATATATATATATATATATATATATATATATATATATATATATATATATATATATATATATATATATATATATATATATATATATATATATATATATATATACATATAACAAAAATATAGTTTAAAAAGTAATAAACGTCAATGTTTAATGACGTTTATATATATATATATATATATATATATATATATATATATATATATATATATATATATATATATATATATATATATATATATATATATATATATATATATATATATATATATATATTTATATTTATATTTATTTATTTATTTATAATCTAAATATTTTATGTGAATTATTTGTATTGGAACATAAAAATGCGTTGTTCAATAATACGAATTTTTCGGTACTACGAAAGGGCCTGACAATATATAATTCGTACTAGCGAACGTCCACTGTATACAGTTTTTTATCAATATTTCTAATAGCATAAACACAGTGAGTGCATTTTACCGCCCTATTGTATTGAAATAAAATTTAAAAACATACAGAATAACAAACATGGATTTACTTTAATATAGATAGCATTTAAAACAATCTTGCAGTACTCCTACATAGATCAGATGAAATCTTTGTACACCTAAAAAAAAAAAAAAAAAAATAAAGGAAATGAAAACACTAAGAAATTATTTCTATTATATTTTAGTAGAGAAGAATGCAATCAATAATACATCTTTAATTTCGTTTGTGAAAGTTAATTATTTATACAAATAATTCAAAGAATAATATAATAACGAGAAGTACCCTCTTATGGGTTTTCATTCATGATTTTAGATTAAATATTATAGTAAATTTAAAAAATACCATTAGAAGAACAAAAGAGTACAAAATGTTAACACCCCTACTACCCGTGGACCATATATCTTAATTTTATGCTTTTATCTTCAATATTATAGAAAATTGTAAAAGTACCATTAGAAGAACGAAAAAGTACTACAAAATTCTCTCTCATGAATTTTCATTCACCTTATATCTTTAATTTCATGTTTCCAGCTGCAATATTTTAGAAAATTCAAAAAGCACCATTGGAAGAACGAAAAAGTAGCATAATGTTTCCCTCTTCATACCCACATAGGACGATATATCTTTAATTTCATGTCTCTAGGTTTAAAATTCAAAAAGTACCATTAGCAGAACGAAAAATTACAAAATAAACACCCACTTGGATTCTTAGGACTACATGGCCTTAAGTTCATATTTCTAGGTTTAATATAATAAAAATTACATTATTTAATTTGAATAAAATTTAATTTCTCGAATTTATCCTTTTTTTTTTGGTACTTCTTATTTTTCCTGAATGTAACAAAAATTGTATTTTAATGAATTTCTAAATTGTACTGGGATTCAATGTTAAAATATTCATATGTATATATGTGTCAGTAAAAAAAAAAAAATACTTTGTGAAAAAAGTACCAAAATCAGGTACGATTTTTATCCCTTGGACGTTAGAATTCCCAAAAAGTACTAAACTTATATTCGCCAATTTTCGATAAAGTATTAATTTGATGCATTATTTTAATTTTATACTTACTGGATTAAAAAAAAGATATGGTTCCAAAAAGGTACCAAATTTTTTACCATTTTCGCCCTAAAAAAGCCGAATTTCAAAAAAGTAGCAGACATCTATCCGATTATTTTTTAAATGAATAATGATAACTATTCAAATTTTTTTGTATCTTAATTAGTTTAGAAGATATAATGTTACCGATTTTAGTTATTTTTGTTCACAATTTTTTCGACCAGTATTTTTAGAAAAGAAATTTTAAATTTTTCCAAATTTTTTTTTTATTTGACTAGATTTATAGAAAGGAGAACGCTTCTTACCATTTCCAGATTCAAACTGCTTTTTAAGGGAACGAAAAAGTTAATTCTCAATTTCCCAGCAAATTCAAATAATGAAAAAAAAGTACGTTTTGTTCTGCGACTTCTCATATATAGAATATACATAATTAAAAATTATTAACACGTTATAAGAAGAAATATTTTAATATTTTTATATATTTTATTTTTTAATTGGAATCTAACTGATAGCAACATTGTAATCTTTTTTAAACTGAATACACATTCTTGTAAATTCTGTCGTGAAATAGTAATATCGTAAAATCAATTATGAAATATTAAGTGTATCTGGTAGACTTCTTTTAAATCATTTTATGATAACCCTGGTCTTTTCACTGTTGGAAAGTATTTGATGAAATAAATCCGCCATTTTTAAGAGACTATAGGAAGTGTTTTAAAATTTTGCTGACAGAATGTTAAAATATTGTTCGAGAATTTATTTTTACAGAAATTTGGTTTCTGTCACAGATTTTTTGTGGCATATCGCATATGATCCCCTAAATATCATATACGATATGCCACAAAACCTAATTTAATTTAATCTAAACTTTATTTATTCACGAGTTACGGTAAATATACTAGTGTGATAGTCATATCATGACCATTAAAAAACTGTACGTAATAGTAAATCTAAAAATCTTATTTGGAATGTTAAATCTTTCATATTTATCCTAATTTTGTTTACATCCTTAGTGTAATTAACTTGCATTTAACCAATAGCGTGAAAGGTTAATATATGTGCAGTAAAATTTCGTCTTTTTATACCCACCATCAAAAAGATGGGGTGTATATTGATTTTGTCATTCCCCTTGTAACATGTCGAAGGAAACATTTAAGACCCCATAAAGAATATATTTTCTGGGTCCTGGTTCGATTATGAGTCGATGTAGCTATGTCCGTATGTTGAAAGCAGGATAATGCTCGAACGGGATAACGTAGAGGGACGAAATTTTGCTCAAATATTTATATCATATGTAAAGTTTGTTTGGTATTGAAAAAAAAGGTTAATAAACAAAAATGTTATGGGCAAAATACTGGAAACACACTGTGAAACAAATTTATGGTCCGGAGGAAAATAATGGATTTCAAAGTGAAAAAATTTTATCACATTTTTGAAAAAAAAAATCTGAATTTTTTAAAGATAATATAAATTTTTATATGAACCATATAGGTATATGATCCTTGCAGGAAAATTATTTAGAATTTTGTACAGAATCTAGGGAATATTTTAGAAACTCAAATAGAGCCCGGTAAGTAAAAAAAAAACTTATAAAAAACATATCCAAAAATGGGTCAAAATTTTACTTTGGTCCAAATATCTCTTAAAGTAAAAGAAATATCCCACACATGTAAGCGTATTTTTTGTAGAGAATTTTAAAGACTATCTATGTATGTGCATTTTTTTTATTTTCTTTTCAATCAAATCATAAATGAAATTTTGCCGATTTTTTTAAAAACGTTCATACCTGAGGTGACTAACTTTGATAGACCACCCCTCGTCCCCCAGTCCAGCTAAGAACCTGTGTCCCTCTAAATCAATTGAAATACACTTCAGAATCGTCCATGCGAAATTTCACTAAAATACATTAAAAAAAAAAAATAGTTTTGGGACCACTGTGCGACCTTTCCACGGTTAGGTATCGATATGGTCGGGCTGTGCAACTATATCTTTCTATCTCACTTTCAATTAACACAGTTGTTTCATTTTGCATCAAAATTTAATAAATAATTGGGGGATTCACAAAGTGTGCTATCATGTCGTATTGTCATAATGTCATAAAAATTTGCAAAGGAAAAGCAATAACAATATTTTTTATACATTGAAATATTTTAGGACATATGACAATACGACATGATAGCACGCTTTGTGAATTCCCCAAATATAAGTAAAAATAAATTTAAGTAAATTGTTTTTCTTATTCAAATTTTTAATTCAATCATCTACTTGTTTGATTTAATAAATTTTTTTATTGGAAACATTTTTTATAGTTTTTAGTAATTGATACAATCATTTTGGTAATGGATGCAAATTTAAAAAAGTTTTTAATTGAAAGAATTATTTAATAATATATTTGGTGATTGATGACTTTGTGCATAAAATGTAAAAAAATATCGTACGATATATTGTCCGATTTTAGAAATATTTTTTTTTTTTTTTTAAATAACTTCATAAAAAAACAGCTTAAGTGCAGACTTTTTTCTTTGTTTTATCGAACATTAAACAGTTGAGCATAATTGAATTTTTTTTTTTGGAAATAAATCTATTATTTCTAATTTTAAGTTTGGATGGAGGATCCTATATACATTTCAGGAGCGGAGCTATGGGGTCTTAAAGTTAGAGAACTAATGACATAGGGAATATTTAAGATATTTCAAAGATTTTCATATCACCTTAAAGGTCTTGATAAATGCTTCGAAAACGTGCTTCAATGTACTATTTATCTTATATATTTTTTCGAGTTATATCCATTTGGAATTTCAACTATCTCAATCTTGCAAGATCTTGGTCAAGTTTTTTCCATATTTAACTCAACATTTTCGATCGATTTTATTATGTTTTTTTATAATTGGATTAAGAACAAAATTATTTATCGAATAAAGGCAATAAATAAATCTTTATCAATAAAAAAAAAAAACTATATTTTCAAAAACTAATAAAAAGAAGGACGGAATTTAAAAAAAAAAAAAATTATAATAATAATCTTAATATTCCAGATTAATTTTTTTACTCTTCGATTAATGTAAAATCCAAATAAAAATATTGAAAAATTGATATCACCTTTCCCTGAATTAAGCACTGTGTTAGACTCATTCAACCCCAATGTATGGACGGAAGGACGGACATTACCATTCTGTCAAAAATAATGTTAGAATTCTAAAAATGCATTTTTACTTACTATTGTAAAAAATAATAACAAAATGTGATTATAAATATTCTTATATCAACTTTTTATGAAGTGCCATTTTCGACCTATTAAACCCCAATGCATAGACGGAAGGACGGACATTACCATTTTGCCAAAAAATATTAAACATTTTAAAAATACATTTTTTTATGGATTTGACTGAATGTTTCGGTTAGAAAAATTCAGTTTCTCTCGGTTTCTACCCATTTTAACCGGTTTTTGCAGAAGTTAATATTTATATCAAAAGACTACATTTCTTTAAAAAAATCAATTCTTATAATTAAGTTATAATTTATTAAATACAAGCGTAAAAGCCTAACAATGTCAGGAAAAATAATATAATAATGAAAATATGCACAAACAAATCCGAAAACTAAAAGAAAAAATCGAAGTCAATTATTTGAAGCTGTTCAAATTTATTGGAATTATATTGATTAAAGTTTTAAATTCGTAAACCTTTCAAAATAAAAAATTCGTCGTAAATGCGCTCCCTGGCCGAAATACAGAATCAGTTTTTTATAGAATTTGGAGAGCACACAATAAGTATAGCAACTCAAAAGTTCTTAATACCAAAACAGACTTTTTGGTCCCTGATAGAAACATCTGGCACTGTTAGAATTTGTTAAACGAATAGTTTTATAAGTATGTCGATTTTTAGTTTCTTACGTCGTCTGGGAGCTTCAGAAAGCTTTGGAAAGGAAACATTGCTTAGGAAAGATATATTTAAATCCATATATATATAGATCCACGTATTTTCGCTCCCTGATAGAGATTTCAAAATCTGGCTCCGTTAGGATTTGTAGGACGAATAGGGTTATAATTAAGCTGAATTTTAATTTTCTATGTCTTCTGGGAGCTTTAGAATGCTCTGGAAAGAGAAAAAACCTTAGAAAAAGACACATAAATCCTCTTATATCCGCTCCCTGGTAAAAATTTCAAAATATGGCTCCATTAGGATTTGTTGGACAAAAAGTTTTATAATTAAGCCAAATTTTAATTTTCTACGTCGTTTGGTAGCTTCAGAAAGCTCTGGAAAGAGAAAAAAATGCTAAGCAAATTATGTATCTAGATGACTAAAAGATAATTATTTTTCAAAATTGTAGAAAAAATCATCTAAATTTTAGTTAGCATAAACAGAAACCATGGCTTAATATGGAGATAGTATATTAATTAAGTCTCAATTGAAACGATTCTGCAGGTGAAACTTTTTTAACACAACACCTTTAAAAAATAAAGGAAATATTGGATCAAAAAAATTAAATTGGGTCATACAGGATAATTATTAATTATTTATTTGTTTAATATTACAGAATAAATTCCAATTTAGACTTAAACTATATTTTAAAAACATAAGAAATCAGTCTTTATGAATATTTAAAAAATTATTCCTAAATTTTCAAATATCACTATCACTATTTAGTACATGTTTTCTGAAATAAAATGCTATTTTTGAAACCGGTTTTTTGTGTTTAAAAAAACCGGTCTATTCGACATTCGAAAAATGAACATTTTAAAAAAACCGACAGCACATTGACTGAAAAAACCGGTTGGAAAACCGCGTCGATCACCCTAGTGGCAATCTAATTTTTATAGAGTTCAGTTTAAAATTAAAACACCAATTTTGTTTGTTTTTTTTTTTTAGTTAAATTTTTATTTATTTTAAATATTTTTTGATTTAATAGTTTTATTACACATTTATACACAAATATACATTAATGTTTTGTTTTGTTATTTTTATTGAAATAGATAAAAATATATACAATATAATATTATATATTTTTATTAATTTATTTATATATATATTTTAAATTATTAAATATATGGCTGTTAATTTTATTAAGATTTATTTTAAATAATGTTTAAATAAATAATAATATTAATATTTATAATATATTAATATTAAAAATTTTGTATTTTGACGGTTGAGAGAGAGAAAGAGGGACTATATAAGAAAGAAATTTTTAAATGCAAAAACTTCTTAACGAGTTAACTGAAACCCTGGGTTAATTATTATTTTATCTTAATTTTTTAAATATTTCTTTCTTTATATTGAACGACTTTCTGCATATATTTCTAAGGAAAATTTGTTTAAAAATAAATTATTTTTAAGTTGTTTTCTTAGGAAAAATATTTTTTATTTTCAAAATTTGTTTATGGTTAAAAAAAATATTTATTTAGTTTTATTTAGTATTTGAAAAAATTGGACTTTTAGTTGTTGTTTTGTTAAATTTTAATAAAAAATATTTTTCAAAATATTTTAAGTTTACTTTTTATAAAGTTTTTTTTGTTTAGTTTTTAGCATAATTTTTATAGTCATTTAATAATTTCATTTTTGTAGTTGTTTTTTTAAATTCCCTTAAAATGTCATTATTTGTTTTTTTAAGTTTATTTATTTAGTTTTTTCTATTTTTTTTTCAATTTAAATATGGATTTTTATTTTAATTTCGTTTTTAAGATTTGTAGATTTTATTTTATTATTTTTGGTTTTGAAATAATAAATTTTTTAATTTTTTTTTATTTCATAATAAATAATTATGAAGTAATTTAAGTTGGGGATTTTTTGATTTATTTTAGTGTATTTTATTTAATTTAAATTTATTTTTTAATGATTAACATGTATAGTTTTTTAGTTTTTATATTTTATTTAACCTTCAGTATAATATATTTTTTTTTAATTTATTTATAAATGTAGTTTTAATAACAATACTTTACAGCATATTTAAGCGTAATTTTACATAGTTTTTCCTTTCTTGTTGGGTTGTGTTTCTCTTTTGTTTTAAAGGTCCTTTAAAGGACTTTAGATAAAATTATAAACGAATTTAAAGTCTCAGTGAAAATTATAAAAAAAATGGTTTAAGTAAAAAAATTAAAAAAATATGTTTTTAAAGAAAATTAAAAAATAATAATAAAATAAATTTTTTTATTTTTTAAATTAATACATTAAATTTTTTAAAATATTTTTTTTAGTTTCCTGAAAAACTCTAATTATAAAAAAAATATTTGTTTAATATTTTCTGAAATTTAATAAATAAATAAAACTAAATAAATAAATAAATAAATAAATAAATAAATAAATAAATAAATAAATAAATAAATAAATAAATAAATAAATAAAGAAATAAATAAATAAATAAATAAATAAATAAATAAATAAATAAATAAATAAATAAATAAATAAATAAATAAATAAATAAATAAATAAATAAATAAATAAATAAATAAATAAATAAATAAATAAATAAATAAATAAATAAATAAATAAATAAATAAATAAATAAATAAATAAATAAATAAATAAATAAATAAATAAATAAATAAATAAATAAATAAATAAATAAATAAATAAATAAATAAATAAATAAATAAATAAATAAATAAATAAATAAATAAATAAATAAATAAATAAATAAATAAATAAATAAATAAATAAATAAATAAATAAATAAATAAATAAATACATAAATAAATACTATTATTTTCTTAAGGATAAACATTATTTAAATTAACTGAGACTTTTCTTATTGTAAATTTGATTTTGAAACCTTGTGTTTTTTTTCCTTTACAAAAATTTTAATTTAATTTAAATAAATTTTTTAAAAACCTTTATTCAAAAATTTTCTAAAATAAAGTAAATGTTTTCCCAAATAAAAATTATAATTTATTTTTCTTTATGAAATTACTTAAAATAGTAATTTATTTTTTTGTCGTTTCTTTAAATATAATTTCATGTAATGTCTTATAATTTACCTCAAATATTTGCTATAATTTGGTGTATTTTTTATTAATTTTTTTTAAATAGTTTATAGATCTTTTTTTTTTTGTTGTTAAAAAAGGACGTTTATTTTTGTATTAGATTAAAAGGAACATTTTTTGTTTAAAGTATTTCTGTTGTAGTTAACGTTATTTTATTAAATAACTTAATTTTATTTCATAGTTTGTATAGTTTGATTTTAAAAAGGACCAAATTTTGTTATATAAAAATATACATAGTTCAATAATTTACTTCATAATGTCTGTATGGGTCTGTACACGTTTTATTTTGAATTTGTTATGAACGATTTTTCTGTGATATTATTACAATTTTCAGAACCAACTCCGTGGAATGGGTTTGCAGCTAGTTATTTAAGCAATAATTTATGTTTTAAATAATCCACTCTGAACTAATTTCATTAAATGGTTATGGAATTCTTCTTTTACTGCGGTTTTTAACCAGTTTTATAATCATAAATGAACAAAATTTAAAAGTAGAAGTAAAAAATTATAACACAGTTTTACCGTTTGGTTAAAATTATAACCCAAATTAGTGCTACTTTTTTTTTTAAATTATATGATGTTCTTTTAAAATATAACTGAAATTATTGTTATTGACATTTAAAGGAATTAGAAAGAACTTAACGTTTTGTAAAATGGTACCAAAGTATTGGAGAAAAATTATTCTTAGCTATTCCTGCAGTCAATGGTGATTATCCGAAACCAGTTACTTGACTGACGACATTAGGGCATCACCAGTCACTTTACTAATCACCTGACTAGTTACTTGATTAGTAAAGTGGGGATGTCCTAGGAAGATGTGTATTGCCACCAAAGAACCAAAAGGTGGCGATATAGTGACTAGTACGAAAAAGTCAATTCATAGGAATCCTTTTGAAATTGAGTCAATCAACTGACAATCTTTTTAACTGGTCACTTTACCAATTTGGTGACTAGTCACTTTAACATGGTGATGTCCTAGGAACAAGTGTATTGGCACCAAATGACCAATAGGTGGCGATATAGTGACTAGTACGAAAAAGTCAATTCATAGGAATCCTTTTACTGGTGAAATTGAGTCAGTCACCTGACAATCTTTTTAACTGGTAACTTTACCAAAAAAAAGTGGCGATATTGTGACTAGTACGAAAAAATAAATTTAATAAAACACAAATGCAGAATAATTGATTTCTTTTATAAATTTATAAATTCTAATTAGCAAGACTAGGTTTTTTATTATATAAAATAATGGAGAGGTAATCTATTTCTATTGGATGTATTTCACGTGTTTAAAAAAACACATTTAATTAATGTAGTACGCATAACATAAAAATATAAAAAAAACATTATTAACTTTTTTCTTACAAAGTAAAATACTAAAGACTCTGTTAAGCACCAAGGAGTCAATAAATTGATATTTGACACTACACACGTCTAAAAGAGATGCATCAGAGCCAAATGTCCTACCATGTATTTATTGCCGTTAGTCAAGTAACCCAACCTGTACTGCCAATAGATGAACTATTTACTTTTTTGACGTTTTTTTGACCTATAAAAAAAACAATGGCCACCCCCACGCTCACCAAAGGGTCATTAAAGTATAAAGCGCCACCTCCACGCTTTCTAAAGAGTCAATAAAAGGTGTGATAGCTTAACTATCGCTCACAAAATATTCGAAGTTAGGGTGAATAAAAAAACGTACACATTTGAATGAGGTGGGTAGTTACAAATGAACTTTACTGTACAAAAGCGAGTAAATTTACACTGAAAAAACTCCTGGGATGTTATGGAAAAAGTACCTACAAAATAATACCAATTTTATTTTTTTATTATTCTGTATATATTTTAGTTCTTTTAATATTTTAAACACTATTTTAGTATCCCATAAGACTTATTGAAATATTCTAACCAAGACTTCTTATCTGAATTGTATCAAAAATACTAATTGGCATGAAAACTCATTTGAGGGAAGATCAAGTGTCAAATGGTTTCTGTATTCATTTAAGCGGTGATCTAAACCATTAAAATATAAGGGATATTTTTTCGATGTTTTTTTTTTTTTTTTTAAGGATTTTAAACAAAGCCTTTTTTAATAGGGAAATTGTTTTGTCCTTACACCAAAAAATAAAACTGAAATTGTTGTATGGGATTGTAAGACTTATTACAAACATTCAATATTTGTATGAAGAATACCGGGAAAAAAGTAATATTTTTATTTTATTTTTTTTTTTTTTTTTTCATTAAAAGTTTTCAATAAAATTCAGTGTTACCGAAATCGATAGTTCATATTTTAATTGATTTTAATAAAAAAAAATATATATATATATATATATAAAAAATGTTAGATTTATTTTGTCTTAGCTCTGTGATCTCTAAAATATTGTAATGCAGTTTTTATATGGGGTATATTTTAGCTGGGGTATACTCAGTCTGTCCAGTTTTTTCAAAGGTCTGCTTCCTTTGATTGTTACCATAGAGCTGTATTGTGACAAGAACAACGACGAAATGGTACCTATCTATGAGGAAAGAATAGGGTTGGCAATTTTAGTTCTTAGGTTGGTTAACAAGATTAAATCCGACGAGACAAATTCTTCAACTCTCAATCGGCTAACAACGGGTTTCATCTCTAAAATACAATCCGACAAGATAAATGCTTCTGCTCTCGATCGGCTAGCTAAGATCGTTTGAACTATTTACGAAATAAATACAATCCGACGAGATAAATGCTTCGTCTCTCTGTCGGCTAACTAAGATCGTACGCACTACTAAATACAATCCGACGAGATAAATACTTCGGCTCTCTGTCGGCTAACTAAGATCGTACGCACTACTAAATACAATCCGACGAGATAAATACTTCGGCTCTCAAGCGGTTAAATATGGTACTAAACACGATCCGACGAGATAAATTCTTCGGCTCTCGGTCGGCTAAATACAAGGTTCGGCTTTCAAAATACAATCCGATGAGATAAATTCTTCAGCTCTCAATCGGTTAACTACGGTTCTACTACAATCCGACGAGATAAATTCTTCTGCTCTCAGTCGGCTAACTACGGATTCGGCTACGGTTCGGAAGAAAGAACTTTGGTCGTGTCTGGTGATACTTTGTTCCCTAAGATCAAAGTATAACAAGATCGGTACTTCGGTTCTTACTCAAATGTGTTGTCGTAATCTTGACTATTTATGTTTAAATTAACATAAACTAAATGAGAATTATAAATTCTCCTATTGTATTGTAACTACTACAGTAGTTTAGAATTCTATAGAAAAAAAGTGAATGCAGATTCTTGTTTAACTCGTCAGAATCCACCTAGTCCACCTATTTTTGTTTCAAGAAAAAATAAAAAAAATTTTGTTTGGCCACCACTGTAGTTCTACTCAATTGTATGTAACATTGGTATTTTTACTTAACTGTGAATAAAATTTAGATTTGTGCATCAATTTTGAAGATACATGCCTTATTTTATTCGCAGCATTACCAGCTTTAATATAAAGATGATAAACTGTAACATTTTAGATGTCTTCATTTATTAAAAGAAATTTTAGTAACAAAAAAATCTAAAATTTTGCATGAAATGATTTTTTTCGGACACTTGTTTCAAAATAACTCCGAAACTATTGAGCACATAAAAAAAATAATGATTTGAATGATTTGAAGATATTTTTAGTCCGCATCTTTTGGTGTATCACTTTGATCAATCGTACACACCGTTCTTGAGTTATGAGGAAATATACTAGAGTAATGGCCTTACTATGGGCGAAATATTAGACATGCCCATAAAAAAAAAAATACAGACCTGATGGAAAAAAACTGAATGCAGATTCGTGTTTAGCACATCAAAATACATCCAACATACATCCAATACAGTCCAACTATTTGTCTATGGTGGAGGATTTTTTTGTTGACCAGTGTAGCCGACCACGAAAAAATTCGTTATTACAAATTTTAAATTATAACGAGAAACCTTATTCACATTCTTGCTCTTTTAATATCAATGGCTCAAATCCTACTCTCCTTTAGATTGAGAATCAAGGTTTTACCCATGAATCAAAGATGGGTCTGAAAATAAAATTTGCCATTTAATAATTTAAATAATTTGACACATTAGTTTTCCATAACTCAAGCCAATTTTTTTCTTCAGATCAAGAATAATGTTGCCATATCAATGAAATCCTTTTATGAATGAATAAATCATTGGGTTATCGGGCATTTGTCAATAATATGTTAATTGTTTCTGTTATCGATTAAAAAATTATTTAATTCATCAAATCAATAAAAATAATTTTAGTGCACTAAATTTATCTCTTCTGGCCGCAATTAAGATCACCAAACATTTTATTTTGGTCTACAAATGTACAGATATGTACATTCTATCAATAAAATGTATAAAATATCCTTAACCCATTTCCAGCCACTGTTGCGTTTTCGCATCAGTAACTTTACATATATCGTAAATAATTTAGTTTAAAATTAATGGTAATGTTTTATATATGTACATTTAGCTTGGAATGTTAACTAAATAAATTGAGGGAAAATAATTAATTCCGACGAATTTTTACCCCCGGTAGAGCGGATCAAAAAAAGGTCTATAAAATAGACCTTTTTAAAAATTTAAAAATTCATTCGAAAAATTTTACAAAATATCTTGAATAACCTTTCAAACGATAGCCAAGATATCAAAAAATATGAAACTATTCACTTGATGACAAATAATTTAGGGAGATAGAAACACCAAGCTCCCAAAAATTGGTGTTGCGAAAACGCATCAATGGTCAATTAGGGGTAGTGTGATTTAGCTACATTACGCAAGGTGGCGCACCGAAAATATGGACATTTTTAAGGTAATATATTATGTTAAAATTATGCAAAATAATTAAGAAAACCATTATAGATGAACGAATATAGAATATTTTGAATTAAGACTTCATGTGCAATAGAATTTGTTACTCTAGCCTTATAAAAGTTGTATTCTACATTATTTATTACTTATGTAGTTAAAAAATAAATAATTGTCAGCAAATTATAAGTGCCCAGCAAAAACTTTGCTTTCCTGGTAAGCTAGCAGGTATAATTGGAAATAAAAATAAACTACTTATTTTTTGTCTCAATAACTAGTTATTTTTGTTCGAGTTGTCCATGAATTCTAGTAGTTATTTTTAGACTCTAGTGATACTAAAAAATATGTGCCTAAACAAAAATAAAAAAACAAAAAAATTTTGCCGTCAGTGAGTTTTGAACTTGGGACCCTATTAACCAGTCGTTTTTAATGTCTAACGCCTTACTCATTACACCATCTCTCACTTCATATTCGAAGCTAAAAAACTTGTTTTAGCATAAAATATATTTTTAAAATATTTTTTTTTTTTTTAAAAACGAATAGCATCAGAATGGGGTTGAACTGGCAACCTTCTGGTTGCTAATCCTGCGCTCTAGACAACTGATCCATGTGATTATAACTTACTCTGCAATTATACTATTGAGTACTTATTTATGTAATGTAGAGAAGGCAAATAATAATGACGCCTACTTTCCAGGAAAGTACTTTAATAAGTAGTTGCCATTACCAAAAACCAAAAAGTTTTTGCTGGGTGGTTATATTTTTTACAATTATTGAGAACAAATGTAAGAAAAAGAATTTCCAAATGATCGACGCTATCTGAATATAAAGTGTATTTTGTGAAGGATGCTATTATATTGAATATGATCACAAAAATTCAAGAAGTTACCTGAAAAATTTCGATAACTCATAAATGAAACAAATAAATTTATATAATTTATTGCTAAATTTTTCAATTGTCTTAAAAAAGGGATAATAAATTTGCTTCAAAGGTCATAAAATGTGCTAAAAAGAAACATAATATTTGCAATTTTTATGATTAAACATTATTATTTTTTATTCAAAGTATTAAAAAATGTTAAAAACTAACGTGAATAGGTTCATAATTTTCGAAACAGACTTTTTCTATAAAAGTCCATGCTCTCTACTCAAAGTAATAGTTCATTTTGGGTTTTCAATTAAATGAGATTAAATGGATATCAAAATATAAACAAAATAAAATCTCCAAGGATATTTAAGGTATAATGAAGGAAAAATCTGTGAATATATGTGCATGGATAAATAAAAGCAAACTAATTTTTTTCTTAGTCATTTGAGAATTGGTACATTACCCCAATTTTCAAATCTTGTTTCAATGGAATGCATCATATTATGAGCCACTGCATTTAGTACATTACCAGGATTTACGATTTTACAAATTCGGGAATACTCTACCAGAATAACAGAATCGATTTACGTAACATTTGTGTTTAAAGCACAACGTGGTTTGACAGCCTGTAGGAAGGACCAAAATGCTTTCCTGACCACCGTATTGAAATCCTAATCGAGATGATGCGCAAACTGATAATCGAATGCAATGTACATTACATTCCAAGTGTTTGAACGTGTAACATATTTTATTTAATATAATCTATTTTATACATTATATGAAATTATTTAGATTTACAGCGTAAGTTATTTAACGTTTTTACGTCATTATTTAGTTCAATTGGAATGGCCCACATCCAATTTTTTTGTTCACACTTAACATATTTATCATATAATTTGTAAAATAATCACAAAACTAAATTTAACAAGTAAAACTCATTTTGCCATACAATTTGTTTTAACGTCTACTTCTTGTATGAGCGAAACAACATACCCCTAATAGCTAGGATCACAAATCTTTCGATTTTATGATTACAATCACTAAAATAGACCCCATACCAAATTTTATTAATTTATCTTAACGGGATCGGGTAGTGGTAAGAAATGGGTTAAGACATAAATGGAATGTTTCCGAAACTTTAATAGGACCATCTGGCTTACACCTTAATCAGAAATATAAAAATAAATGGATAAATCCGAACACAAGACGAATTCAAACAGGTGAACTCACGTAATCAGATGTTTATCTCTTTAGTACCTAAAACTGTCAAACTAAGAAAAATTTGTGATTATTCGCTGAAGTACCAAACTCCATGTATAAAAAAATATGAATTCGCCGTATTTTCGTTTTTATAGAACTTCTGTTACCTGTTTCATTTCGCCATGTCCTAAAGTTTTATCGAATTACGTATAACCTTTCATGGGGACTAATTTTTGTGTTCCAATATTTATATCAATATTCTTTCAATCAATTTCCTCCATTTGTTTTTATAGAACTTCTGTTACCTGTTTCATTTCGCCATGTCCTAAAGTTTTATCGAATTACGTATAACCTTTCATGGGGATTCATTTATGTGTTCCAATATTTATATCAATATTCTTTCAATCAATTTCCTCCATTTGTTTTTATAGAACTTCTGTTACCTGTTTCATTTCGCCATGTCCTAAAGTTTTATTGAATTAGGTATAACCTTTCATGGGGACTCATTTCTGTGTTCCAATATTTATATCAATATTCTTTCAATCAATTTCCTCCATTTGTTTTTTGATAGAACTTCTGTTACCTGTTTCATTTCGCCATGTCCTAAAGTTTTATCGAATTAGGTATAATCTTTCATGGGGACTCATTTCTGTGTTTTTTTTTTTTTTTGACAGACTTCTATGATAAATAATATGAGTCCTTTTATTTGTCTTTTTGAGAATGAGTTTAAAAGGATGTTATAAAAAAAGCATTGGGTTATAGAGATCTAGAAAGCAGCTACTTAGAGCAAGTTTAAAAAATTTAGTTTTCGAACATAGAAGAGGAACTAATTGATTTCTAGCTGATCTTTTATTTCATTGCAATATTTTTTTTCTGTTCACAACTCTGCATTTTGCTTAAAAAAAAAATAATCCTTTTCCCACCAACATACCACAAAAACATTTCGTTAAGTACATCCTGTGGTACTTTTTATTAAGTAAGTACATACAGCACCCTAACCTAAAAACAAGGTACTTATTCACCAAAATAATCTCATTACTATGAAAAAAAGTAAAATTAAAAACAAACATAAAAAAATTTGTCAACTTTACAAATATTTCTCTTTTTTTCCTATTCTGCTCGCAAAAATCAAAGGCGTTGAAAAGGGTGTGTGTTGTTCTTTGAGCTCAAAATGATTGACAACAAACGTCAGTCGTCAACTACTTAAGACATTATTCTTTATATAATCCTGGGCAAATGATTAAGGGTACTTGAAATTTCAATGAAAAAAGAAATGAAATATAAATGAAAAGATTTAAAAAAAAAGACAGCATCAGTTATGAGCAAAAGTAATATTTTGTAAAGAGCTATTTTTGTGAATAAAAAAAAAAAAAAAAGAATCCCATTAACATATCAATCCATTAACAATTTTAAAAATATAAAGAAAATTATGACAATTATTATATTAAAAAAAAATTTGGTTGACATTTCAATAAGATGTCAACAATAGTGTTGTTGCTTTTTATTCTCTTTTTAAAGGCAAAAGAACAATATAATTTATGAGCTCTTAGGGATTTCTTAAAGAGATTAATAAAGAATTTAAATATTTGACAAGAAAATTGAAAAGTAATTTTAATAATAGTTAACAAGTAACTGTTATTTTTATATTTTAAGCTTATAATTTGAATGCTTGATTACTTTAAATATTTATATGTATGTGTTAACTATTTAATTTGTATGTGTTTTTGAGTTTTGGAGTTTAATATTAATTAATATTTGGTGTGTATGTCCTTTTTATCACGTTAACTTTTTATTTTATGTTTAAGTTACATATTTTATTGATTTAAATTTTTTTTATTTCATATATGAATCATGTTTGTGTAAATAGTTATTATAACATTTTATTATCTGATACAATTTCTCTATTTGTTTTGCAAGTTCCTCCAAAAATATGGTTTATTTTGTTTTCAATATTTTATTAGCATTTTTTTTTTAACTTTTGTTTCATATTTGTTTATAGGATTTTATAATATTTTTTGCTGTCACTTTTTGCTTTTTTTATTAAATTAGTTATTTTGTTTCAGTTAGTTTTTTTATGAACTTAATTTGTAATTATTTATGTTTATATATAATATTTATAATTTATTTATATATTTTTTTTATTCTGTATATATTTATAGTTTATTTATGTATATTATATATTTATTTTTGTATATAATCGTATAGTTTTAATTTAATTTAAATAAAAATTTGTTATTAACGTACATAATGCCACATGGCTGTCGGCTTACGCGCATTATTTATCATATCATGCCAATGTTGACATCCCGTACCATTTTCTTGGGGACCCAAACCAATACTGCCGATTTCTTGGGTCTCGCCACCCACAGAGACAACGTAGATCTAAAAGTAAAGAGGAAAATTATAATTAAATTTTAAATTTATTATTTTTTTTTTATTTATTTCTGTCTAATAAGGAGTGAGATCGAAAAAATCTTAACACACATTTTGCCTCATAACTTTTTTCGGAATCAATATTCAAAATTTTTTTTTTTTGATCTAGTTATCATGGAAAAATACTTCAGTTGTGCTTATTTTCATCAAAATAGCTGACGTAAAAGATTTACGTCCTACAAGTTATTAAAAAATTTCAAAAAATCCAAATAGATCTTACAAATAATTGGCCACAGAATTAAATGTCTGTAAATGTCCGTAAAACCGTTTCTAATGTTATTAAACAGTATCAGTAGAATTTGACTATTGATGTGAAACCTAGTTCGGTAAGAAAAAAGGACCACATGATATTGGGAAGGCCAGAAAATTGAAGGCATATTGAAAAGAACTCCGTAAAACCGTTTCTAATGTTATTAAACAGTATCAGGAGAATTTGACTATTGATGTGAAACCTATTGAAAGGAACTCCAAACACATCTGGTAGAAAATCAGCTCAGTTTTCTCAGTGCTTCGACTATTTGGTGCGAAAATTTAAAGTTAATGAGAAAGTTGATAACATATAAAGTTCAAAAAATTCTAAACTGGAATTCTGCAAAAAAATTACAAACCAAAAATAGGACTCGGAATTTAAAACCAAATTTCATACAAAAATACTCAAGCTGTAAAATTGACGAAGAAACGTAGGTGCTGGCAGAATCTTCACAGCTTGCGTCTCAAAAATTTTTATTGCTAATGCTCGAAACAATGTTGGAGATAAGTTTAAGACCCAAAAGCAGCAAAAATTTTTTACAAAATTCATGGTATAATAAGCTTTTTGCAGTTGCGGCAAAACAGGAAAGTCATTTGATACATTCGGATCTATAAATACCAAAATATGCATAAAGGAATATTTGCAAAAAAGACTTCTCCTTTTCTTAGGAAAGCACAACGTGTCCACATAATTTAGGACCCATTTGGTATCATGTCACTACGGTAAGAAAGCTCTGGAGTGGTACCAAATCAATAACATAGTTTTAGTACCAAGAGAGGTAAATTTTCAAAATTGTCCATAGCTTAGACCAGTGAAGAGATATTGAGCTCTTGTGAAAAGTGAATTCAAGAGCACAAAAAAGGTGTCCCAAAATACCTAAGATTTTAACAGAAGATGTGCACACTGTTCCAAAAAAGTGACTGAAGCAACTATCAAATCTCCAAAGAAAGGGTTTTCAAAAATGGTCCACAATTTTATAATTAGTGGTTAGAACCATAAAAATTATATATTTCTGTGATTTGTGCTAAATTATCAAATGATTAAAAAAATAATGAAAACTCTAAGATCAACATCAACCGTTTCCAAGTTATTGAATATTAAGTATATTCAGAATTTTTCTATCTCGCTCCTTATGTAAGGGCATCGTTGGAAATGTCTCATTCAATACTATTGATATATGTATTATTTTAACCCTTTAGTTGCACAAGTAATATCTTGTATTTTCCGGTCCATAATTGGTAAAATAACTGTATGTCAAATAAATGGTTTGTTAAGAAAATACATGTCATCCATAGCATACATTTATCATAAAAACTAAATTTCTTTCTATTATTATTGCGATTTTAAAAAAACATTATATTTTTCATAACTTCATCTATATTTAAGTATAATAAATACTATGACTTATTTGCAAAAATTGCTAATTTAAGCTTTTAAACTTTTGGGAACTAAGTGCATATAGTAAGGCTGATTACTTGTAATCCTTAATAGAATCAGAATAAATCATTCCAATGGTACATTAAAACTAGGGATGTCAATTTCATAGCACAATTGTGCATACTGAGTTTACATGTATTCTTAAGCTCTTAATTTAATCGTTTTTGCGAGTACAAAGAGTACAAAATGCACTGAAAAAAAAAAATTATGGAATGAATTGTTTAGTAAACAATTTCTTTGATATTAATTGTTGTGAGATAAAATTGTAGGGATGGTAATAATATTTTTTATTGCAATATTTATAGATTTAAGTGTAAAAAAAGCGATAGTGCATAAAAACAATAAGTATTATATAATAAAATACAATGTATAACTAATGTATTTCGTTTACTAAACCCAATTTTCTTTGAGTGTATTTTTTCCACTCTCACAAACACAACTATATTTTTAATCATTGACATCCCTAATTAAAAGCCAATATATGTTGAGCAATGTTCGAAATATATAAATTATATGTTTGAAAAAAGAAATTATAACAAAAACCGTTAGTAAAAACTTAATATTCCGCGATTGAAAAGAGTCATAACAATGTTTAAATGAAAATTTCAGGCCTTATTATGCCTCTATTACTATTTGATGTTAATTTTCCTTTAACGAAAATTGTATTGAAAAAAAAAAAAAAAATGTATTTTTAGAGGTGTTTTGAAATAGTCCAGCTTAACTAAATTTAAATTCAGATATAATATTTTGTGAATCATGTAAGAACAGACCAATCTTCATTTCTAGAAGGGTTAGGTTAGGTTAGGTTAGGTTAAATGGGCTGCGCTAACTATTGGATACGAAACAGCTCACTTGGGTCCTATTGGTCCAATTGTGTTACCCTTAGGATCATGTGGAATTATTTCACATGTCCGCAAAGTGGTTCGGATTGAACCAGCATGACGTACGTATAAAGGATCCGATCTGTCTTATGTCAATTACAGACAGATCAGATAACGCATGCAGAAACGGACTACCAAGTTCCGTAGCCCTAATACCTGCAAGAGCAGGACAGTGACATAGAAGATGTTCCACTGTCTCTTCCTCTTCCTCATCTAAGCAACTTCTACAAAAGTTGTTATAAGGGAGTCCTAATCTCCTAGCGTGCGCACCGGCTACCCAGTGCCCCGTGACTATTACTACAAGTATCCGTAGCTGACGCTTAGGCAATCCCAGAATGTAGTTCGATTGGAAGTGATCATACTGGGGCCATATACTTCTCGAGGTGGAGCATGTAGACTCATTTGTCCACCTTTTCTGGGCTACCCTCGATAAATACTGCAGTATCATAGATCTGCAAGATAACAGCGGCATACCTACCAGTTGGTCAGTTTCCCCATTTCGAAGGTGGGAACCAGTCCTGGCTAGTTCGTCCGCAACAGTGTTGCCCGGGGTGTTTGAGTGACCCCTTACCCAGATCAACTGTAGGTTTGAATGTCTCGCCATCTCATTTACAGATGTCCGGCATTCATTTACCAGCCTGGATGTCGAAAGAACACCAGAGAGAGAATTAATCGCCGCCTGACTATCTATTCACTCCAAATATCCTATAGTACATTAGCCAATTTGCCGCTCTCTTAATGGCCGAGGTCTCCGCCTGTAGGGCGCTACAATGATCTGGCAATTTAAAGGAAATACGCTTTCCATATAAAGGAATGTAACCCCCCCCCCCCAAACCCCCTCAGCAGATTTGGACCCATCAGTGTAGACTTCAACCGATCCATCTCCTATGGTAGGATCAGCTGAAGTTGACACTGAGAAGCCTCTGTCCAGAAAGGGTTTAGGTATACAATAGTCAATATTGTCAGGGATGCCTTCCAGAATTCCCAGGATGGTCGCATGGCCATAGTTCCTACCGTTCCATGCACATATAGTGTTAAGCCTAGTCGCCGACATGATGGCGATTTGTTTGGCCATTAGATCAACAGGCAACCAGTTCATTGAAACGAATAATGCCCTGGTTAGTGTTGTACGAAGCGCGCCCGTAATTAATAGCGCTGAGCTACGCAGAACCTTGTTAAATATTCCGCAAAAGATGGGTTTCTCCATCGCCTTCTACCATACTAACGCTCCATACATAAGTATGGGCTTAATTACCATATCGAAGAGCCATTTCGTGTTCCTAGGATTTAAACCCCAGGACTTGCCTATGGCCTTCCTACACATATAAAGGGCAATATTTGCCTTTGACGCCCTAGCCTGTATATTCTGGTGCCAGGATAGTTTGGAGTCCAGTATGATACCCAGGTACTTCGCACTATCCGACAACTTTAGTTCAATCCCATTTAGGCAGGGAAGTGGGAAAGAAGGGATTTTGTATCTCCTTGAAAAGAGAACTAATTCTGTCTTACCTGGATTCACGCTGAGGCCACTATCTATACTCCATTTACTGAGTAGGCCTAGCGCAGTTTGTAAACGGTGAGATATGGTATCTAGGAATTTTCCTGATACATCAACCGCAACATCGTCCGCATAAGCGACAGTCTTGTACTTCAAGGAATCTAGTTCCAAGAGCATTGTGTTGATGGCTATGTTCCACAAAAGTGGAGATAAAACTCCCCCTTGTGGAGAGCCCCTGTTTGCAACTCTTTAAGTGGTAGCCGCACCCATATTGGAGATAATGACCCTATTGGTTAGAAGTCTCTATATGATGCTAATAATCGACTGATGTATATTTTTAGTCGTTCCAGAGCCAATTTAATTGTCTCTGGTGTCACATTATTGAAGGCTCCTTCTATATCAAGAAAGGCCATTAATGCATATCCTTATGCTCGAGAGCATTTTCAACATACCCTACAAACGAATGTAACGCCGTCTCAACCGATTTACCTTTCATATAGGCGTGTTGGGACGCTGATAATAGGTTGGGTTCGATTGTCATATGTCAATCAGCCTTTCCAATGTTTTCAAAAGGAAGGACGATAGACTGATTGGTCTGAAGTCCTTCGGTTTCGTGTGGGAAGTCTTTCCTCCTTTAGGAATAAAGACCACCTTGCATCTAGTCCATGACTCAGGGATATATGAGCGTGATAAACAAGCTGAGTAGATCCGAAGTAGCCACGGAGCTATAACATCCGCATTATGCTGCAAGTCTGCTGGAATAATTCCATCTGGGCCCGGGGATTTAAAGGGGGCAAAGCTTTTCTGAAAGCTTAGGTCTTTCTGTATTACTTTCCCATGCATATTCTTCTCGATCAAAAATTCCTGATTTTAGGCAATGAATTGCTGGCGGGAGCAACGAGAGAGAATACATCAAAATTTAGTGAAAATCGATTAAACCGCTTTTGGTTTCTCATGTCCAAAACTTTTCACACTTGTGTAATTGGAATTTTTTGAATTATAATTCTATAAAATTACTTATTAAAAATTTTTTTTTAAACGATATGTTTTCTTCGTATTACATTTAAATTGTAAAAATTGTCAATATTTTAGGAATCACACTAATTAAAGGTAAAAAATATGATTTTAAAATGTTGATACAAGTTTTTGCAATTTTAAATCTAAATTCTTTTCTTACCTCTATGGCTGCATTGTGCAAATATGATGATTGTAAATTAAATGTAAAAGGTTCATTCCAAGTAGGATTTGCTGGATCTTCTGATTTACTAATACTGGTCTTGCGTTTCTTAACACGTTTGCCATTTTGTATCAAATATAACTGGAAGAGAAAGAGAAAATATAATAAAAGAAATGAATAATTAACCATTAAATTATATTCTTAAATACCTTCACATAGGTTTCTTGTATAGTATCCAAATTTTTGGCTTTCATAATAACCACCGTTAAACGTTCAGCTTGGGGTAAATAATTTAAAGAACATAATAGTTCTGGACGATCTTCTGGTGGTTTCTTAGTGCGTAATAAATCACCCCAGATCTATAAGAAATTCATAAAATATTTTATAACTCAAGGATCTATTTAATAGAGAGAGAAAGAGAATACCTACCTCTACCGATTTTGACAAATCCAATTCATCAATACTTATGCGCACTTCTCCTATGATGTCATTGTGAGAATAGCGATCATAATCCAGAACCTGTAAAATCAATTCTTTACCCTGCAATTGATCTCGAGATACCGGAAACTTGAAGTGTTGATCAAAATAGGGATTTGTTTCGCCACGATGAATAAGAGTTTGACGTTTACGTTTATCCACTTCGGGTTCTAAAAGCAAGCGTACATAAGGATCTCTGAAACCGCCTTCCTCAATGGGACATAAATTGTGAGCTAAGGAAGAGAACAATGAAACAAATACAATTTGAGAAAGAGAAAGTTATTATTGCAAAACTTACCTTCAATCAAGTGCACTGTCAAATCAAACAATTGATAATCATATTTAACTCTCACATGTAAACGACCCAATGCTGGACTATTTTCAGGAGCATTCAAATATATGGGACCATCGGGACCTCTATACAAATCAGGTTGTATGGCACCCAAAGGAGAAGCAGGGCCCATAGTAGGATCAATATTAGGCTGTATTCGTGGTGGTATTAGAAGAGGTGAAATACATCTATTGCCATGCTTTGACGAATGTGGTGAATGAGGGGATAGAGGAGCATTTGAAACACTGGAAAGAGAGGCCAAACTATTTTGCGAGGGACTTGAAGTGCGTAAATCAGCCACCTCGGCAGCCACTTGACTGGCACTGCGGGCATCCAAGGAAATGGTTCGCATAGGACTAGGAGTACGTGATAACTAAGTGGGAAAATAAATAAATGAAATTATTGAGGATTTATTAAAGAAAATAACAAAGAAAAATTACATAATAAGGGAACACCGATTCGGTGGGCAAAGAACTGCGGCCATCAGGACCAAAGGTACGAATTTGAGGCGAGGAGCCACGATGACACTACAAGAGAAAATCAAATGAATTAATAATAAATAAATAAATAAATAAATAAATAAATAAATAAATAAATAAATAAATAAATAAATAAATAAATAAATAAATAAATAAATAAATAAATTAAATAAATAAATAAATAAATAAATAAATAAATAAATAAATAAATAAATAAATAAATAAATAAATAAATAAATAAATAAATAAATAAATAAATAAATAAATAAATAAATAAATAAATAAATAAATAAATAAATAAATAAATAAATAAATAAATAAATAAATAAATAAATAAATAAATAAATAAATAAATAAATAAATAAATAAATAAATAAATAAATAAATAAATAAATAAATAAATAAATAAATAAATAAATAAATAAATAAATAAATAAATAAATAAATAAATAAATAAATAAATAAATAAATAAATAAATAAATAAATAAATAAATAAATAAATAAATAAATAAATAAATAAATAAATAAATAAATAAATAAATAAATAAATAAATAAATAAACAAATAAATAAATAAATAAATAAATAAATAAATAAATATGGAAATAAATCTAATTAATTCAAAAATTTCTTACCGATTGCCTAGATGGAGCACTATCTACACTTGATTGGCTTGATATTGAAGGCGTTCTTTGTAGTCTCGGTGGAAATGATCTTGATTGATGATGCAAATGCAAGGGACTATGTAAAACATCAGCTGGGCCACGTAAAACATCCGCATTAACAGTATGTGTAGAACCTTGATTCGATTGAGGTTGTATTGGTTGAGATTCTCTAGTGAAATTAACCTCCTAAAAAGATAAAAAAAAGAAAGTCAAATTAAATATTTTATTTAAAATAAAAAATAATTTTAAATTATCTCTTAATCATTTAATTATAATTTCTCCACTCTTAACCAAAATACTTCACCTGTTCCGAATCTGTATGCAAATCATAACTATCCGTCACACTACCTATACCACTTGTATTCGATGTTATCGACGATGCCGATGGTGGCGGTGTCATTGGCTGTGATAACGGTGGTGTATGTGATGATGTTGTTGATCCCGTTGTATTTATGGCGGCTGCCCCCGCATGAGGCACACCACCACCAGTATTATGTGCATTATTTGACGAACTATTTGATGTTGTTGGTGTTTCTTCTGAATTACGATCTAATGTTACTTTACGCACTGCACCGACTCGTTCTTTAGCCATACGTGACCATGATTCAATACGTTTGTGGGCGAGCCAACAAGCCGCCGGTCCTAAACCGCTCATTATTTGTGAAAATATTTTGACAAATTACTAGTAATGAACACTGACAAGATTTTCACGCGTAATTTTTGGTGGGTTTTTCTTTTAAAGATTTCTTTTTAATTATTTTGAAAACATTAAGTCTGTTTTTTTTTTTTTTTTTAATTCTTAAATATTGGTGTTAAAGTTTGGAATTTTGTTTAAACTAAAATTGTGGGTTATATTTATAGTTTATATATTTTATATAATATTTTCCTTAAGAAAAAGCTTTTCATCTTTGATTTTTTTTTATTTCTTATATTACGTATTTGCTTAAATTCAGTTTGTATTGAAAAACTATTTTAAATTCGTTTTAAATTATCAATGTTTTAAGAGATGTTCATCTTTTTAAACTCCTGTTCCTGTTCCTGTTCCTTGCATATTGTAACAACTATTTTCTTAAGGTCAGTGGTTTCATGTGACATCAACTTATTTACCATTTTCCCTTTTAGTCTTCCCTTTTGTGGTTATTTGGTCATGTTTTACTTACATATCATTTGCATTTACTAGTGTTTTTTTAGGATATTATCGGGTTGCCCTTAATCTCCCAAGTATTAAGTTTAGGTTTGGAAAAAATTTTATTTCGTAGTTGTTTAGTAGCAGAATTTATTTTGAGCTAAAAGTCTCAGGGTTCTAGATGAGAACTTTTTCGTTTATAAATTGTTTACAAATATTAAAATTATTATTATATTCTCCATCAAAAAAGATAGACTTATTGATTTTTAAATTGAATAATATTTTGTTTAAAAAATTTAATAAATTATTTTCCATAAAATCATGCTCCTTAGTAAGGAATGAAATTAAAAAATTATATACTTATACAGTAAGACATACTGACAAATAAATAATTCCGAAATTATATAAGTTTAAAGCTAAGTTCAGATTACGCAAATATTTGACGCTAAATATTTTATTGTGTTTTTCCGCAGTCTTTGCAATTAAATGCAGGGGTGATTTTTTGCTTACATTACACGCATTTATTTAACGTTTTTTGTAAAACGTGAAGGGTAAAAAAAATATTTGAAGCCTGTTCAGTTTATTTGATTCAACATACAACTACCATTAATTTATTTGACATCAACTATTAAATGAATTTATAGGAAAATCTTATTATTTATATTATTTATTTATCTTTTAATTTGCTTTTATCGTTTAAGAACAATTTTTGAAGAGAATTTTGGAATATGAGCATGTCAAGGATAATTTTGTATCTTTTTTTTTTTAATTTAATATAAAGCGAAATTGCTATTTATTTAAAAAATACATGTTAAAAAAAATTTACAAAGTGGAATATTTTATTTATTTTCAATTTAAATTTTGTGCACATAAGAACAAATATTTTTTCAAACGAAATCGCTCAAAATTATATCAAATATTTTACAAGTTGTGTTCACACTTGTCGCATTTTTAGTTCAGGACAAATTGATTTGTTTGACCACAACCAGCTGCTATCTTGTTTGAAACGTAAAAATATTTGGTATTCACATTAGGCAATGCAAAAATAGTCAAATATTAGCGTAGTAAGACCACACTACGCTAATATTTGACTATTTTAATAAAAGAGCAATTGACAATAAAATTTTAAGTTTATTATAATCATGATCTCAAGCTAGCAGAAGGGACTAAAACTTATTAGGATTTTCACCTATAAGAGTGTTTTCGTTAGGTTATAAAAACCTAAAGAAGAAAGAATCCTATTCTTAAAACTTGATAAACCATATAATATAAAAGCTATATATTACTAGGAAATAAAGAGTAAGATCGAATAAATCTTAACACACGTTTTACCTCTTAACTTTTTTCGGAAGCAATATTTAATTTTTTTTAATCTATTTTTCTTATTTTTCTTTTCTGAAAAATATTTCAGATTTTTTTTTAATGACAACCTGTTGATTTGCTATGAGTTAGAACAAAATGAGTGATGAAAGAGAAGTACGTTCTAAAATTATTAAAAATTAAAAAAAAAAAAAAAAAAATACAAATTGGTCCTACAAAAATTTAAGAATTAAAGGTCTGCGTCAAACTGTTTCCAATGTTATTAAACAGTATCAAGAGAATTTTACCATTGGTAGGTAACCTGATTCGGGTCCATATGATCTTGGGAAGGCCAAAAAAAAAATTGAAAGCATATTGAAAAGAGCTCCAAACACATCTGGTAGAAAAGCAGCCTAATTAGCTCAGTGCTCTGATTATTTGATGCGAAAAGTTAAAGCAAATGCAGGTTTGAAAACATACATAGTCCAAAAAGTTTTCAAACAAGAATGCTGAAAAAAATTTAGAAGCCAAAAATAGGACACGGAAATTGAAATCAAATTTCATACAAAAATACTCATGTTCATGTTTTATGTTGATAATGCTCGAGGAAATGTTGAAGATAAGTTTAGGATCCAAAACTTTATGCAGTTGCGGCAAAAAAAGCAAATCATTAAAATCAGGGCTCTATAAATACCGAAATATGCATCAAACAATGAATGCAAAAAATGCTTCTTTCTTTCATAACAGAGCACATATTTTTTGCCCGATTTGGCATCATGCCACTATGATAAGAAAGCCCTGGATTGGTACCAAAACAATAACGTAGTTTTTGTACCAAGAGTGGTCAATCCTCTAAATTGTCCGGTGCTAAGAA
Source organism: Protophormia terraenovae (assembly GCA_951394005.1). Classification (NCBI taxonomy): domain Eukaryota; kingdom Metazoa; phylum Arthropoda; class Insecta; order Diptera; family Calliphoridae; genus Protophormia; species Protophormia terraenovae. The sequence goes on from OX596075.1 coordinate 21,049,779, forward strand.
AAGAAAACTGAAGAGCACAAAAAGGGTGTCCTAAAATATCAAAGATTTTAAAAGAAGTTAGGCAAAGTAAGGAGTGAGATCGAAAAAATCTTAACACACATTTTGCCTCATAACTTTTTTCGGAATCAATATTCAAATTTTTTTTTGATCTAGTTATCATGGAAAAATACTTCAGTTATTATTTTTAATAACAACCATATTAATTTGTCCTTATTTTCATCAAAATAAGTGACGAAAAAGATTTACGTCCTACAAGTTATTAAAAAATTTAAAAAAAAATCCAAATAGGTCTTACAAATAATTGGCCACAGAATTAAATGTCGTCCGTAAAACCGTTTCTAATGTTATTAAACAGTATCAGGAGAATTTGACTATTGATGTGAAACCTAGTTCGGTAAGAAAAAAGGACCACATGATATTGGGAAGGCCAGAAAATTGAAGGCATATTGAAAGGAACTCCAAACTCATCTGGTAGAAAATCAGCTCAGTTTTCTCAGTGCTTTGACTATTTGGTTCAAAAAATTCCAAACTGCAAAAGCAGCAAAAATTTCTTACAAAATTCATGGTATGACAAGCTTTTTGCAGTTGCGGCAAAACAGGAAAGTCATTTGATACATTCGGATTAGTCTCCTGCGCAAGATGATTTGAAAAGCCAACATGTGCAAAAACAACAATAAATACTGTTCGTACTGTTCGCTGCCCGAAGCAAAGCAAGTGTGTACTGTGTATGAGCGACTGCAAATCCGTGCGTTCAAATCATTTATCGTAAACAAGTGGTGCAAGTGGTGTGGCAAAAAAAAGCAAATCATACAAGACGTTGAGAAATGATTTAAAGATTTCAAGTGGGCTTAATGATTTGTTTGTTTTTTGTAATACGTAGTTGCTGTGTGTGGCAAAAAATCTTCATAATGTGTAAAAAGTGGTTGTTTATAAATATTCTTGCATACACACACATACAGTGGTGGCCACGAATTTAAGACACGACATGTAACGAACTAAGTTGTGATAATTATTACAACCCTGCAATATAAAATTAGATTTTGTTAATTTTTCAGTGTACCCTGTAATGTTAAGATCAATTACCGTTATTTGGTTTTGTTTGTGTATACATTTTGTTGCTGTTTTTATTATATTTTCGTAAAAACGTGCTTTTGAAGCTGGTCACGAATTTAAAACATATAAGAAATATTTGGTTTTTAAGTGATTTTTTGGTGTTTTTTGAAGCTAAAAGGTAAGTAATGAATGTTTTATTCCATTTAATGTTAGAATACATCAAAATATTTAGTTAGAAATGGCCAGAGGTACTTGGAGTTCGGATGCCGAGCGAAAATTGATCCAACAAATGAATACTGATGGAAAAACAGTAATGGAAATTTCCAAGCTACTAAAATGTTCCAGATCCAAGATTTACAATGCACTGGAACACATCAAGCAACATGGCACTACCAAAAATGTCAAACAGCACCCTAGAGCCCGAAAAACTACACCCAGGGAGGATAGCTTAATTTATAAATCAGCTGCTAAAGATCCTTTCAAGAGCTCAAGTAAAATTAAAAATGAGATTTCATCGGATTTTGGTATTAATATATCGTCCAGGACAATAAGAAGACGTCTGAATGAGAAGAACTTACGTGGGTGTATTGCACAACGTAAACCACTTGTGTCAAAAAAAAATATTAAATCCCGACTAGCGTTTTCAAGAGAAAATCTCAATAAGCCGATGACATTTTGGAAAAATATACTTTGGAGCGACGAGTCGAAGTTTTGTCGCTTTGGTTCTGATGGAAAACAGTACGTATGGCGTCCTCCAAACCTGGAGCATCACCCAAAGTACACCCTTAAAACGGTTAAGCATGGTGGTGGAAATGTCATGGTGTGGGCAGCATTTTCCTGGCATGGTGTAGGTCCCATTCAGAAGATTATCAATAAAATGGACCAGCATATTTACAAAAACATACTGACAAGCATCATGATACCATTCGCTGAAGACAACATGCCTCTAATGTGGAAATTTATGCATGATAATGACCCTAAGCACACTTCACGCCTAGTGAAGAGTTGCTTAGAGGAAAATAATATCACAGTTCTGAAATGGCCAGCTCAATCCCCGGATCTCAATCCAATTGAGAACTTGTGGAATGATGTTGAGGAGCATGTACGAGCAGTAAAGCCAAAAAATTTGACTGATTTATGGGAAGAAATTCAAAAGGCTTGGTATGCCATTCCAAAGGAGCGCTGTATGGCCTTAGTTGAAAGTTTACCCAGGAGATGCGCTGCTGTGATTCAAAATAAAGGATTTCCCACCAAATACTAATATTGTTTTATGAAGCTGAGCTTTACTTTTGTGAATTAACTTTTATTTTGCCTATGTCCTAAATTCATGACCAGGCTTAAACTTGTATTAATCTGTATAATATGTAAATAAAAATTGGAAACTAAATATAGGTAACAAACTATTGTTGATTTTTTTTCATAACATTACTAGGATCTTTAAAAAATAACATGGATCTAAAATTTGTTCGATAAGATGTAAAAATTATCAGAAATATATAAGTGAAATGTCGTGTCTTAAATTCGTGGCCACCACTGTATATACAGTATGTCTATATTTTATTGTTGGTTCTTCTTTTCTAAATAAATGTAAAAGGGTGAATTCATAAAGTTATTAAAAAATACTCTTTATTAAGAGTTAAAAAAGTAAAAAAATTAAAGTTGACATTTGAAACTGTCAGTTACATATGTAAGTTAGAAAATTTTTATCTTTAGTATTTATTTATATTTTAAATAAAGTTAGTCTTATAATTAATTGTATGTTTATAAAAAATTTTAAAATTGTACTTATTTATATTATGATAGATTTTATTGCATTTAATTTATATTTACTAAGTAATCATTCTATTTTAAAACTAAAAGGAAATAATATAGAACAATGTCTTTTCATTTTTCAAATTCGTTTCCATATACGTTTACTCCTTGACTAATAAATTTTCCCAAATGTTAAGAATACGATGGAACATCTGCACTGTAATAAAATTATTAATGAAATATTTTAAGACGTTTACCTAAATTGTGTGTCCCGTCATATGTACATGTTCAATATATAATCAAGTAAAGGATGCTGTTTTACCTGATTGTAAGCGAACTCAATTCGTGGTTTTATAAAAAATAAATTTACATTTTTTACAGTGCAGAACATATGTACCTGTTTCTTATTGATCTATTTAGGTGCTTCTACAGATTTTATTGCCAAATTCTTGCTGTTTTAAATAAATTTTTTACACTAAGAAATATACCTGTTTTTATTGGACTAAAGTTATTTTTAGAAAAGGCTTATACATATAAATGAGTTTATAAATAAAATTATAATATTATTACCTAATATATTTCATATATGCTATAAATGAAGTTATGAATGAAAATCTTTCCACAGATTTTTTCACAGATTATGTTTCTTCACATGAATACAGACAACATTATTATCTGTGATATAGTTTAAGTATTTATATACATATGTATAAGAAAGTAGTATATAAGTAATTAAGTATATATTTGTTTTAAGTAATAATATAAAAAAACCTTGTAAAAAACTTTAAATATTTAATAAAATCTGTTTACTAATAAAACTTAATGCATGTTTCTTTAAATTGTTATAACTAGTAACATTAATAATTTATTTGATCGTAAATAACAATAAGTTTATAAACAATACTTTTAAACGACTGTTTTACTTACGAAATTACTTTATACAGTCATGAACGCACACACACACATATAATTTTAATAAAAAAGAAAACACAATTTTTTTCCTTATTGAAGCAAACAAGTGGTCAAAAGGCTTGTATTTTTTTATACAAGCCTTTGAGAGGCTTGTTTGGTCGCTATCATAGCACACTCATGATTTGTTCATAAAGTTGAAGCACACACGCAGTATTTGTATGGTTTTAAGTGCCTGCAGAACAGTATTTATTACTCCGCACACACACTGATAACAACACTTGAAAAATATCAAGTGGCTTGTACAGCCTTATAAGACACAGTTTGCAGGGCTCTAATTCGGATCTATAAATACCAAAATATGCATAAAGGAATATTTGCAAAAAAGACTTCTTGTTTTCTTAAGAAATCACAACGTGTCCACATATTTTTGGACCCATTTGGTATCATGTCACTACGGTAAGAAAGCTCTGGAGTGGTACCAAATCAATAACATAGATTTAGTACCAAGAGAGGTCAATTTTCAAAATTGTCCATAGTGGAGAGATATTGAGCTCTTGTGAAAAGTGAATTGAAGAGCACAAAAAATGTGTCCGAAAATACCGAAGATTTTAACAGAAGATGTGCACACTGTTCCAAAAAAGTGACTGAAGCAACTATAAAATCTCCAAAGAAAGGGTTTTCAAAAATGGTCCACAATTTTATAATTAGTGGTTAGAACCATAAAAATTATATATTTCTCTGATCTGTGCTAAATTATCAAATGATTAAAAAAATAATGAAAACTCTAAGATCAACATCAACCGTTTCCAAGTTATTGAATATTATGTATGTTAAGAATTTTTCGATCTCACTCCTTATTCCAAAAAAGTGACTGAAACAACTATCAAATCTCTAATAGAAGGGTTAGCAAAAAAGGACCGCGAGTTCATAAGAAGTGGTTAGAACTATAAAGGTCAACCGTTTCCAAATTATTGAATTTTATATAATTTTATGTAAAGCTCTTTTTCGATTTCACTCCTAACTTGCAGAAACTATATAAGGTATATGTGCATTTCTTTGCTGAATATTTCTATTAACATCTCTATATGAGGATTCATAACCTCAAATATTTAAATTACATCTCTCTCATTCTACTTAAAATTTTACTCTTAAACGCTTCCTTCTATTTTAAATTTGTTTAGGTTTATTTTCTTTTCTTAATTTTTAAACTTTTTTAATAAATTTTCCTTAGCTTTTTTTTGGCTTTATTTATTTGTTTTAACTGGATCTAAAAAACATGATGTAGGTCAAACCATTAAATTGGCACCATTAAGTCTGTACGTCTATATAAACAACCAACTTTTATTCTCCTTTATTAAATATAGATTTTGCTTTTTTTCTCTTTATATTATTTTTAATGACACTTTGTTCCTTTTTTTTTTATTATTTACTTTAGTTGCAGAGTTTTAACCCACATTAAGGATAAGAAGAATGTGAAAGGAATTTATATTATATTTATTAGAGTATGTGTGCTGGTATATACATATATTTCAAATAAGTAGTTTTTTTATGATTTTTTTATATTACTTCTTAACAAAAACTATATGTCCAGTGAATAACTATAAGTATGTATGTGTGGGATATGAAATGTAAAGCATAAAAAAACTAAAACAGTTAATAATCGTTATAATAAAAGTTTTAGTTATTAATGTGGAAATTTTTTTCTTAAATGAGAAAATAAATTAAAAAATTTAATGAGGGGAAGAATAAAGTTATAAAGTGTGAGGTTAATTTATGAAAAAGTTTATTTTAAATATTTAAAAAAAATCACAAGGATTTTAGAAAATTTTGTTGTTATTAGATTTAATAAAGTCATAACCTTTATCAGCTTAGTTTTAAAAGATTAATACTGGTTTTAAGTATGTAAAAATTAAACCATAGACCAATTCTTATGTCATTATTGAAAGATTATTTAATTTTCTCTAAGTATTTGTTTAAACAAAAGTCAATCTGTACTTAGTTGACTTCCGTTTTTTTTTTTTTTTTTTTGCTAAAATCCTATTTTAGTAATCTTTAAATCCGTAGTTTTAATCTCTAACCAATTAGTAACTTTTTTTTAAAACAATACATACACATAATTCTTAATACACACAAACGAAAACAAACAAAATTTTACATTTTCTATTTCCGTTTATTAACATCCTGTCGCCTTAACAACCATTGTCAATTTCAAAGTTGTCATCACCATTTTAAAAATAAAAAAACAAATAATAACAAAAGCAACAATAACAGCAACAACAAAAACATTATATGACTTTCAAAATGTGACAATTTACACATATACAAATACAATACTTGTATTTACCCACACATGTAAACATTTGTGTGTTATTAATACACACACATACATAGAACAAAAGATAAACCTACAAAATTTAAACAAGACTTTCGATAACAATAATATGAAACAGTGGGTCCAAGTTTGACTAATGTTCAAAATAACAAAACTTGTCTTTCAGTCTCCTATAACGATCAATTAGACGTTCTGAGTAAAATTTCTGGCGACCCGTGATTTCTTTACATGGGTCGTGACTTTACAAAACTCTACAGACAGAAATATGGAGCGAAAAATTCTGGGATAAAAAATTCCTAGGTCTCTCGCAAATACCTTAATCAAAATTCTATAGCACGTCCAATCTTTACATATGGAACTCTAATATGGTGGAGCTCAACAACGAAGAAATTTTTCGTAGATCAGTTATACAGAATCTAAAAATCAACTTGCATTGAAATTGTAGGCGCATTATGAACTAGTCCTTCAGAGGTACTGCACCTTGTTCCCATTGACCCAATGGATATATTGCAGTGAGGTTCAAAACATCTGGTTGATGGAGATCAAGAAAATACAGTCGTAAAGTAGCTATGGGTTGGGGAACAACTCTCGCGTCGCGGTTATTATCTCTTAAGTACTCTCAGTCGGTTGCTTGTTGTTCGGCCTTCGAGAATTTTGCGTTTCGCTCCCACCAGTGCAGTGTATTACCACGCATAACTATTAAAGTTATGCGTCCGTTTATATTGACCGCGTGCTTTTTATTTTATTTGGATATACCCTGGTGGAGACCATAAAAACTTAACTATACTGGAGGAATACCATTAAATTCAAAGCAAAAGCATCTAAGCATTCTAACTTCATATATGAAAATATAGGTCGACTAGTACTCCACTTGGATCGACGTGGTATATAATTTTTGAGAGCCCAAAAAAAAAAAATCGGCAATGCCAGAATTGGAAATATATTGCCAACGGTCCTGAACCAACCATTTGAATATGTTGCTCCCTACAAGGATTTTGATAAAGTGTTCATAGTTCTAGTTAGTCCCCTCCAGAAGTGAGTAATGCAGATTTAATCTTATTAAAAATTATGACGTAAAGATTTATGCTGACGGTTCTAAAATGAACTAAGATGTAACCTTTCACTACTACGTCTTTATTAGTCAGTCAATTTAAAAAAGAGATATCAAGGCTAGGTCGACTTTTTGACATAGATTTTATGCCTACGCATAGACACCACTTTGGATATGAACAGACGGATTAAATAGTTAGATTGGGATCTCTTTTGAATATTTCCTCTTGAAACTATTATAACCAGTATCGTCAAGCACTTCCTGGATAAGGCTGATAATATGTGGCTTAATCTAGGCACATACAGGGTCGCCAGGGTGATGTGATGCTTTTATAACAAAAACCACCCAATGCAACTCGTAAACCACACTCCTAAATTAATATCGAGATTGCTGTCAATATTAAAGGGTCATTGGATTTAAAGACCACTATCGCAGCTGAAAGGATATAGGAAAAGAACACCTTCTCTGCGAATTTGCCCTGGCAATCAAAAGACAGAGATTCCAGGCAACTTTATACTAGACGATCTTTTTGAAGTATCTGGGTCAATGCTAATCGATTGTGTAATGAAAACTAACTGTTAGCACTAGTTTGAACTAAAGGATCTTCAATCACAATCGTTTTGCTTTTTTTGCTCACCAGTCATATTAAATTAACTTTTCATAACTTCCTTTACAAAAGTAAATCCCTATGACACTTTCGTCATAGTTAAATCATCATTCAATGACTTTGTGTGGGTGTAATGATTTTTCGTAAATGATATATTCATTATCAGTTCTTTAAAAAGAGTAAATTTTATTTTTCTTACGTATCTGTATCTGATAAAAATGGATCTCTTGATTTTTACAATAAATTGTGACGATGAGGTTTAGGAGAACAATGATTAGAGAGAGGTCTTTTATTATCTCTATTGGGCGATAGTTGATGGGTCAGACCTTGTAGGTTTTTTTTTTTTTTTGTTGTTAACTATGATAATGTGGCTTCCTTCTTGATTGGCACAAGTTTAGGTTCCACCATTTTCCATTATATTTATTCTAATGACTTTCTTTTCTTTATATCTTTCTATCTTCTCTTTAGCTTATTTCTAAAGAGACTCACAATGAACCAATTGGTCTCTGAGTGGAAACGTAATTAAATCAACGCTATCCCTTTCTACCTATCTACCTATACAATATACGCTACATAGAGGGCTATCAAAACTTTGATATATGCATTTATACTCGTTAGTCTGCTATGGAAATGAAAAATAGTGTTATGCATAATTTTTTTATTAAAAAATATGTAGGCTTATATAAAAATTAAATTCCTTTCGCCAATAAAAATTTATTTGGATATTCATTGAAATTTTGCATGAAGTGGTGACTTCAAAAAAGAGAACAAGTCTAATGACAAGTCTATTAAATTCATCGAAATGATCCAACTTTGTATTACTTCTGGATCACAAGTTTAGGATCCTATTAACTTTTTTGTATTTTATTTTTTTACAGTTCAGTTCATTTGATAAAATGCGACATGAAAAGATTAAAATTTTACAAATACTTGTTCTTGTAGCAATAGAAATTCCGAAAATATAGTTTAAGGTAAAGTAAATTCAGAGTTATATAACCCAACCTTAATAAGTCATAAACATTTAATATTCATCATCAAATGTACGTAAATTTGATTTTTACTTTTATGACAGAAAATGATTCTCACACAGAAAATAAAAAGAGTTACATAAAAAAGACTGATTTATTAAATAAAGTTGAATTAGGAGATATGGTAATTTTTTATACATCGTTTTTCCAGACGTATACTTTCTCTACCTTCATTTGTGTTTTAAAATTTTTGATTAGGATTTTTTTTTTTTAATTAAATAAACAGTTTCAACCTTTTTGGATTGCAATTTGTTGGATGCTTGGTTATGAGCAGGTCAACCAAAAATATTATTCAAATACTTAAATTTTTTTAAGGAGTGAGATCGAAAAATTCTTAACACACATAATATTCAATAACTTGGAAACGGTTGATCTTAGAGTTTTCATTATTTCTTTAATCATTTGATAATTTAGCACAGATCACAGAAATATATAATTTTTATGGTTCTAACCACTAATTATAAAATTGTGGACCATTTTTGAAAACCCTTTCTTTGGAGATTTGATAGTTGCTTCAGTCACTTTTTTGGAACAGTGTGCACATCTTCTGTTAAAATCTTCGGTATTTTGGGACACCTTTTTTGTGCTCTTGAATTCACTTTTTACAAGAGTTCAATATCTCTCCACTGGTCTAAGCTATGGACAATTTTGAAAATTTACCTCTCTTGGTACTAAAACTATGTTATTGATTTGGTACCACTCCAGAGCTTTCTTACCGTAGTGACATGATACCAAATGGGTCCAAAATTATGTGGACACGTTGTGCTTTTTTAAGAAAAGGAGAAGTCTTTTTTGCAAATATTCCTTTATGCATATTTTGGTATTTATAGATCCGAATGTATCAAATGACTTTCCTGTTTTGCCGCAACTGCAAAAAGCTTGTCATACCATGAATTTTGTATGAAATTTTTGCTGCTTTTGGGTCTTAAACTTATCTCCAACATTGCTTCGAGCATTAGCAATAAAAATTTTTGAGACACAAGCTGCGAAGATTCTGCCAGCACCTACGTTTCGTGAAATTTGGTTTTAAATTCCGAGTCCTATTTTTGGCTTGTAATTTTTTTTTACAGAATTCCAGTTTGGAATTTTTTGAACTTTATATGTTATCAACTTCCCATTAGCTTTAAATTTTCGCACCAAATAGTCGAAGCACTGAAAAAACTGAGCTGATTTTCTACCAGATGTGTTTGGAGTTCCTTTCAATATGCCTTCAATTTTCTGGACTTCCCAATATCATGCGGTCCTTTTTCTTACCGAACTAGGTTTCACATCAATAGTCAAATTCTCCTGATACTGTATAATAACATTAGAAACGGTTTTACGGACGACATTTAATTCTGTGGCCAATTATTTGTAAGACCTATTTGGATTTTTTGAAATTTTTTAATAACTTGTAGGACGTAAATCTTTTTCGTCACTTATTTTGATGAAAATAAAGACAAATTAACATGGTTGTTATTAAAAATAATAACTGAAGTATTTTTCCATGATAACTAGATCAAAAAAAATTTTGAATATTGATTCCGAAAAAAGTTATGAGGCAAAATGTATGTTAAGAATTTTTCGATCTCACTCCTTATGTGTATTAAAAATGCTCTTAAAATCGGAAAATATGTCTTTTAAATTTAAAAATATGTTTTTTTTTTCCAGTCAATTTTAATTTATTCCCATCTCTATGCTGAACATAACTTAATTTTGGTAAGCAGTTGCTAAAAATATATTTCTTTACGTTTAAAACTATTCATGGTATTGGAAAATTTTATATTTTTAATCCATTTCTACGATGAAAAAATAGATGAATTGGATTAAAAAGAAGTTTTTAACATTAAAAATATCAATTACGTCATTGATACAAATTGTCTCTTGAGTACAAAATATGCAACATTTTGCAGTTAAGACTAAAATACACGAAATTATGCTCTTTAGTGTAATATATGCCAAAATATGCCCCCTAAAATAGTAAAATATACTTTAAAATAAGCAATTTTCATAAAAATATGGCAAAATATGCTGCTAAATTGGTACAATGAAATAACTCCCAATGAAATTAATCCTAACAAAAATGAGAAACTCCCAAATCAAAAAAAAAAAAAAAAAAAAAAAAAAAAAAAAAATGAATAAATAACTTCCAAAGGCATAAATTGAATAATTCCTAAGAATTGGTACTTTTATCATAACAAAGGAAATAAGAGCCACATTTAATAAAATAACTCCCAATGAAATAAGTCCCCACATAAATGAGGTTATTCTCAATTTTAAATTATCAAATGAAATAATAAGTTTTAGTTTCGGAGTTAGGTGAGTTGGTTTTTTAAATACCAGCAAGCCATTATGCTAAGTAAAGTTAGCGGAAGGACTTTCTCCTTTGTGGTATTTCAACCACCGACTTCGCTGAGTTCCCTGCATAGCTGGTCTTTGGCAGGGCCTTTATGGTATTTAAAACACCGTCTTTGCTTAGTAAACGGGCTATGGAGAAAATCCTTTCTTCTAGCCAAAGGCGGGTTATGCAGAAAAACTTTAATTTCAAACAAAATTAAATAATTCCCAATAAAAATGAAATAACTTCCAATAATATTCATTTACTTATGTGAATGAAAAAAGTGCCAAATAAAATGAAATAAAGCTTAATTGCAAAAATAATGAAATAACTTCCAACAAAATTATTTCATTTGGGATTTACTTCATTATGAAATAACTTCCGATAATTGAAATGAAATAAGTCCCAACCCACTGGGTGTAATTTCATAATAAAGTAAAGCCCAAATTGGATGGAAAAAAGTTGGGAATTATTTAATTTTTTGCTGGGAGTTATTTCACGGTAGCGCTAAAATATGCAAAAATATGCTTTAACAAATCGATATCAAAATTCTTAAAATTGTCTGAAATGTATAAATAACTAACGCTTTGGTTTAATTGAAGCTCAAGAAAAATATGATTTTTAATATTTTTGGTTGCCCAGGTATGCTGAATACGAACGAACTTATCGTTGGGTTAATTGATGAATTCGTTGCTTCTATATAGAACCAGTACTATTGATATTGTGTTGCTACAAATGATCAAGTAAATATGCTAAGATATTGTAAATGACTTGTTATGCTATATATTGACAAAATCTCTAAGATACTTATGATCGTTTAGTATAATTACTATGCTATTATAGCTTTGGTCAGTAACTATTTCTCTTTGGGGTAAAGTTCTTCGAGATGTCTCATTTTTTTTTTTTAAATGAGGTCTTTGTTCCTTTATTAACCAGAATAATTATTGACTTGATATTTTATTATCCCAATATCATCAGCAAGTGAGACAATTTTACAGTGCCACAGTTTTAGCATGAAGCTCTTTAAAAGTTCCTATAAAGAAAAAGCTAAAACTATAGAATCTAGATAGTCCGACTTTGTGTAATAAAGTTATGAACCCATATTTTACTCGCCTATTAAGACTTAATGTTTTCGTGATCTTGTAATTTTGTGAAAAATTAAACAATTGCTTTTAAAACTTTCAAAAGCTAAATAAATTACAACACTACTAAACTATATTAAAACACGAATTACAAGATATGAATTATATATTTCCAAAATGCAGTTAGTAGCAAGTTTTTAAGTTTTTTCAAATTTATTATAAAATTTATTTAAGTTTTTACCATTAAATATTTAAAGTTCTGTATTATTAAGATATATTTTCAAATAGTGAATTTTAATATTAATTTCTAATTATTTTACCATTTACTTCCCCACTGTACTTTAGCATATAACAATATAAAACACAATATATGCAAATTTAACCATAATACCAATAAAGACAAAAAAGAACCATCAAGGGGAGACACATAAAAACAGAGATTTAGAATGAAGAAGAACAAAAAAAAATCGTAAATGTCAAACTAATACAGTTACGGAAACTTTACACAGACATAACTGACAAATAGTTATATTAAAATGTTACAAAACTAATGAATGAATAAGTTGTCATTTACATAGAAATTTATATACATACATACATACGTATGATGTACATGTACATCATGCTTATGAAAGTTTAAATATAAAATATATGAATGTATATTTTATAACATATGTGTGTATGTATTTATTGGTATGAAACAATAATTGTTAGAATTTGTTTAAAAATTCTATATAAATAGCTGGATATGTTTTATATTAAAACTGACTTATTGATGTTTATTACTTTAAACCGATCAATTTTAAAATTTTCAAATAAGAATCATGAGCAAAAATATTCTCTTTTAGTAATATTAGGAGAATTTTTCGAAATAAAAACAAATTTTATTTATAGGCAGCTATTTGATAAACAAACTATATTCTAGAAAATTTAGTAACGAAAATATCGCAATAAAATACAGATTTATTTACTTATTTATTTACTTATTTATTTATTTATTTATTTATTTATTTATTTATTTATTTATTTATTTGTATATTTATTTATTTATTTATTTATTTATTTATTTATTTATTTATTTATTTATTTATTTACTTATTTATTTATTTATTTATTTATTTATTTATTTATTTATTTATTTATTTATTTATTTATTTATTTATTTATTTATTTATTTATTTATTTATTTATTTATTTATTTATTTATTTATTTATTTATTTATTTATTTATTTATTTATTTATTTATTTATTTATTTATTTATTTATTTATTTATTTATTTATTTATTTATTTATTTATTTATTTATTTATTTATTTATTTATTTATTTATTTATTTATTTATTTATTTATTTATTTATTTATTTATTTATTTATTTATTTATTTATTTATTTATTTATTTATTTATTTATTTATTTATTTATTTATTTATTTATTTATTTATTTATTTATTTATTTATTTATTTATTTATTTATTTATTTATTTATTTATTTACTTATTTATTTATAATTTATTATAGATTATAGTCCTTTTGATGGCGGCGTCTTTAGTTTTGTTTTAAAATGCATTTCAAATTTCTTATTAAGAAATTTGCTAAAATTTAATAGTTTATTAAAATTTAAATTAAATCTATAGGTGATTACTCTTGATAGAGTGTTTATGGTCACTCTCATTTATATTAAATGAAGAAAACCATGAAATTTTAGTGTTGTATTGTCCATAATAAATCCTTTTTTCATTTAATTTTACTTTATGTGTGTTTATGTTAGTTTAAGCAAACAGCAACAACTGAACCTAATTTGGATTTAAAATTGTTTATTTTTTTTTCCAAGGTGTGGTCATTAGTTTTTCGTTGACTGAGTTCTTCAACCCAAAAAAAGAAAAAAAGTGATATACACACTTTTAATAAAGCATTACATTACCATGTTTTAGTTCTTCTCACACACAAACACATACTCACACATATATTAATAGTAGGTTGTGTGTAAATCTCTAAAGGACAATAAATGTTGCTAAATATTAATAACAATGAAAAAAATCTTTTTTTTTTTTTTTTTTTTTTAATCCCATTAATCAACACATTTTTAGTGTAAAAATAACAACGAAAATAAAGTGAAAAAAAATTATTACAGATTTTTTGTTGTTTAATATTTACAATAACAATTACCCCTTACTTATATTATATTGATCCTTTTTTGTTACGTTTGTTGTTGTGTACTTTTTTGTTATAGTAATTGTAAAACGTGTAATAATAATTTCCTAAGGGTCGATCATTATTCTCCTTGACTCAAGTTCTTCCGTTTCAATTTTATTTTATTTTTTGTAATATAAAAACGTGTGCTCGATAGCGGGAATTATTATTGTCAGCATATTTAGTAGATGAGTATTGGCATGCGTTATTGATTATGTGTTTGTCAGTGTATTTTAAGTATCAATACTTGGTAAGTATTTACAGCGAAATGTGTTTTAAACATAGGCATTAGAGTGGCATGAGTTAATGGAGGGATATTTTTATGCTATAGTCGAGACAACAGTCTATTCCACAGACAAAAGACTAAGGTCCATTCTATAGTCAAGACTATCTATTTTATAGTCCAGACTGTAGTTTCATCTATAGTCCAGACTATAGTCTATTCTATATTCCAGACTATATTCTATTCTATAGTCTAGACTAAAGTCTGTTCTATAGTCGAGGCTATAGTCTATTCTATAGTCCAGACTATAGTCTATTCTATAGTCCAGACTATAGTCTATTCTATAGTCCAGACTATAGTTTATTCTATAGTCCAGACTATAGTCTATTCTATGGTCCTTACTACAGTCTATTCTATAGTCCAGATTATTGTCTATTTTATAGTCCAGAGTATAGTCTATTCTATAGTCGAGACTATAGTCTATTCTATAGTTGAGACTATAGTTTATTCCATAGTCCAGACTATAGTCTATTGTATAGTCGAGACTGTAGTCTATTCTATAGTCCAGACTATAGTATATTCTATAGTCCAGACTATAGTCTATTGTATAGTCCAGACTATAGGCTATTGTTTAGTCTAGACTGTAGCCTATTGTATAGTCCAGACTATAGTCTATTGTATAGTCCAGACTATAGTCTATTCTATTGTCCAGACTATAGTCTATTCTGTAGTCCGGAGTATGGTCTATTCTATAGTCAAGACTATGGTCGAGACTATAGTCAATTCTTTAGCCGAGACTATAGTCTATTCTATAGCCGAGACTATAGTATATTCTATAGTCGAGACTATAGTCTTTTCTATTGTCGAGAATATAGGCTATTCTATAGACTAGACTATAGTGTATTCTATAGTCGAGACTATAGTCTATTCTATATTCGATACTATAGGCTATTCTATAGTCGAGACTATAGGCTATTCTATAGTCTATTATATAGTCTATTCTATAGTCTATTCTGTAGTCGAGACTATAGTCAATTCTATAGTCGAGACTATTGTCTATTCTATAGTCGAGTCTATAGTCGTGTCTATAGTTTACTCTATAGTCGTGGCTAGGGTCTATTCTATAGTCGTGACTATAGTATATAGCGACTATAGTATATTCTATAGTCGAGACTATAGTCTATTCTATAGTCGAGATTATAGTCTATTCTATAGTCTAGACTATAGTCTATTCTATAGTCGTGTCTATAGTTTATTCTATGGTCGTGGCTATGGTCTATTCTATAGTCGTGACTACAGTATAAAGCGACTATAGTATATTCTATAGTCGAGACTATAGTCAATTCTATAGTCGTGACTATAATCTGTTCTATAGTCTTGACTATAGTTTGTTATATAGTATATTTAAAGTTCCATGTTTATAGTTTAGTTTTGTTTCATATAAATTTATGCCACCCTAATTCCCTTCTAAACTCATTTTAACTTGTTGTTGATGACAAAAACCATAAACACAGGATGCTATTGATAATGACTATATACCAAACTGACACCGACAACAACGATGATGTTGGTGGTTTATCTACAATAACGTTTGATGATCCATTTAAGGGGTGTTTTATACACCAAGTACTTTAGACATCAGTTCATTTGTCGGTCGGTCTGTCCGTCCGCCTGTTTTTTTCCTCGCACATTTTATTGACATATTTTTTCTCCCTTTTTTTTTAGTCATTTAAAATTAAAAAAAAAAAATTTATGTTTTCCTCCTTTTTTTTTTTTTTTCTCTTTGTTGATTTTTTTTTTTTTATATAAAAATTTTATATTTTTGCTGCCTTTTTTTAAGTATCTAACAAAAAAAAGTGTTTAAAATTGTTTAAAGGACATGTAATTGATCAATGTCCTGGTTTTAGTTTCTTTTTTTGCACTTTCAGCTGTGAGATTTAGTTTATTTTATATAATTATAGAGAGTTAAATTTGCGTGAGTATTTTTGTTTTAGTGTTTTTTTTTTTTTTTTTGAAGAGGGGAGTGTATTTGTGAAGATTATTTGAAGGTCACTTTGGTTTTGTTTGAGCAATTATGGCTAATTATGGTTTTTATATATTTTATTAATGATATTTATTAAAAGTAATGTATACAAGAGGTGTTGTTAATAGGATTAAATGAAGGAGATTTGGGAAAAAAATTTGGTTTTTTGAAAGGAATTTTAGAGGGATTTTAATGAATTAGTATGATTCTTGTTTAAAGAAGAGTCTGTTGTATAGTTTTTAATTAGGTTTTTATTATATTTTATATAGTGGTTGATAATCTAGTCCATGATATAGTCCACAGTGTAGTCTATAATCTAGTATTTAGTCTGTCGTACAGTCTGGCCTATAACTTCAGCTATAGCTGTTTATGTATTCCATCTTTAGATTCAAATGTAGCTTCTTTAATTCTTCAATAGCTCCGGTTGCACCTTCTTATATGGCTCAACTTTAGCTTCAATTATAACTCTTTTCAGTAGTTAATTTTTAGTTCCTTTATAGAGGAAAAATTAGCTGTTTCAGTATTTTAAATGTAGCTTTTATTGTAACATATTTTAGCTTCAGTAATTTATTTTTTATTAGCTTCATTTTTCTTTCATTTATTGCTCTTTCTATAGCTTAGATTTATCTTCATTTAAAACTCTGCTTATAACTTACTTTTAGTCTAAATAGTAGCTCATTGTTACCTTTAATAGTAGCCCTTTAAATAGCTTAATTTTTAAATTAAAATTTCTAAAAAATGTATTAAAATTTTTCAAGCTCTTGTTAATTTTAATATTTATTATTTCTCTTTTCTTGCCAAAAAAAAAAAAAAAAAATGAGCACAATGCTATTTTAATCCTATTAAAGATTAATTCCCAGTTCATATTACTAAGCCTAAAGATAATACTTTTCTAAGGTAATTGCTATACAATAGCAACAAGCTACTTTATTTCCAACAATATTTAAATTTTACTATTTTGCATACATAAATGAACAACCGGAAATTACAATTGTTACACATTTTTTTTTGCAGGAAATCTTAATATTTTGCTCTTTTTTTTGTTTAAATAAAGAAGATTTATTATACGAAACAATAAATAAAACAGAACATTTAAAAGATTTCCGGTATGAAAATTGTTATTTAATAAAAATTAAACAATAAAGAAAAATAAAGTTAAAGTAATAAAAAAAAATATTAAAATTAAATTTAAATAAGGTACATAAAGTACCTTTAAATTTTATAAAAAATTTTAAAACTAATAATTTTACAAAAAGGAATTTTTAGAATTCTTTGTCCTTAAAATCCTTTTAAATCTATGTTAAATTTGGGGTCTAAATATCGCAACCCTTTAATTTATATTTCTTTCTATTTTTGCACACTTAACAATATGTCATCCTTTTTTTATTTTTTTTTTCTTCATTTTTATGATCCATAACTAATTTAGTGTAAAATACTCTTTAATTTCATTTCATATAAATAAAAAACTATAAATATTTTCCATTATTACATTTATTACATCATTTTGTGCACGTATTACAGGAAAAACATTTCTAAATCATTAAACTCAAATGTTACTACATTAGAGGCCAAAGAGAATAGAAGAAAAATATGTTTAATTGAAAATTTATTATATAGTTTTTAAGGAATCTCTAACCCTTAATAAAAAAGGGAATATAAAAGTGTTTGAATAAAAAATAATAAAACTCTAGCAAAATACTTCAAGCAATTTGTCATACGAGCTTGATTTAATTTAATTTATTTAATACATTAATGAAAAATAAGACAAAGGAGAGCGAGAAGTTATAACTATTAGTAAATATTAACCCTCTGATGGAATAAGAGGGTCTGTAATAATGTAAAGACTAAGTTTTCTGTAAGTTCTTAATAATTACTTCCAAAAAAGTGAAAATAAATGAGTTTTTACAGAGAAAAAAAGTTAATAATTTCAAAAAAAAAATTAAAAATGTTTAATAATTTTTTTTATATTTTAATATTTTTGCAATATTTTTGTTAAAAAATTGTATGAACATATTTTTAAGGGAAGCACTTAAAAAGAAATGAACAAGAAGTATAAAAGATGAACATCTTACCAATGACAACCATGGGTTAAAAAAATAACTTCTGCAGCTCTTTTTCAGCACACTTCCAATGACAGCATAATGTTAAATTCATGACTTTTACAGCTCTTTTACAGTTCCTTTTTTGTTGAGTTAAGCCAAAATCATAAAACATTGTAGCTAAAATTAGTATATATAAAGTCTTATAATTTAAACCCCTACCATTAAAGCTAAAATTTTACTATATAAAATCGCAAACAGAACTAAATTGAGGTTATATTAAGACCTAATATTAAAGCTTAAATAAGACTCTATGTAGAACTACAATTTAAAGAAAAATCACACCATATAATAACTCACGATTGAGTCTAATTATAAACCTAAAACTGTAATTAAATATGGACCATAAAAACTTAAATTTCGAAATCAATATTCGTGAAACTAAAAACCATTTATGGTAAAACTACATACTCAGAAGTTCTCAATCACCTTAGATTTTCTCTCAGATTTTCTAAAGAGAGACAACTAAAAAATAAAAATATATATTTATATTATACACGCAAAGAAAAAATATGGTTCGGGTGACCATAAACTAAGAGCAACATACTATGATTGTAATATATGATCCCAGGTTACAATAAGTATATTTGTACGTAATCATTTTTCTGATTCCATTTAATCATTTTCTCATCATTTAATGATTCGGTTTAATCATATTTATAACTTTTTTTTATAATATTTCTTCCGATTTCCCAATTTTTTTATCATTTAATAATCCCATTTTATCATATATATATATAAAAGAATTTAATCATTTAATATTCCCATTTTATCATGTCTATAATCCCATTTTATCATATATATAATCCCCTTTTATCATTTATATAATCCCATTTTATCATATATATAACCCCCTTTTTGTAATACTGAATATATTTAAAATAAAGCACATTTATCTGAAATTTTTATTTATTTATTTATTGAGAATATTGAACAAAAAATTTTCAGGTATAAAAATTGATTAATTTTTAATTATAAAATTATAAGTTATTAATAGTTTTTTATATAATATTTATACTCTACATATTAATTTTTAACATATATTTACATATTCATTGTTTAAATATTATTTACATATTATATTTTATAATATTTACATAAGAATTTAAATCAACAGTTTTATGTTTTCTTTGGTAATGCAAATATAGCCAATAAGATTTAATTATAAAATTTTATTGGCTATAGAATAGATATTAAAAAATAAAAATCCTCATAATCCTGCTGAAAGGCTTGAAAATGTGATTTAAATCCATGGTTTGAAAGCCTTTGACCGCAAAGATAGTAAGATTCATTAGAGCAATATATGTGGTTTATATGAGCAAATAATGGAACGTCATTTTCATACATTTCAATATGGAAAACCATTCCTGCATATATCAGAACAGGACATATTTTTCATTTATTTTATTATTTTGTGGTTTTAATTCACAATTTTTTAAACTTAGAACACAAATAAATTGAACACTTTTCTAAAAACACACAGCTGTACCGTTTGCCTTCTAACAAACTACTGAACTTATACACAAAAATGTGTATTCAATAGTTATGTAGAAAATAAATATGATTAACGATAAAAATACAATAGTTGTGTGAAATCAAATTATAGTCAAAAACAAATATTTTATATTTAAGGAAAACATAAACATATTAAGAAACAAACATTCAACAGTTGTGCATAAAAATACAATAGTTGTGTGAAATCAAATTATAGTCCAAAACAAATATTTTATATTTGAGAAAAACATAAACATTTTCAAACAGTTGTGCAAAACAAAATATGACTTAAAATCAAATAAAAATATTAGCTAAATGGTTGTAGAATTGATAAATTTGTAAAATTAACTTAATGATTATAGAATTAGCTAAATAACTGTAGAATTGACTAAATGATTGTATTTATTCATAAATATGATTTCATATAAACATATTTAAAAACATATTATAATTCAGTGAACCATATTAAAATTTTGATTGTGGGTAATCATTAAATGATAAAACAGAATCATAATCGTTGCTATGATGATCACAGTATATTTAAATCAACGAGAAAACGGCTATATAATCATTGAATAGTTGTGGTGATCATGCTGTAACCATGTTTTTTCTCTGCGTGTATATTTACAATAGTTTTCGTAAAGGGTTCACAATTGAGAGAAATAGAGAGAATGTTTAAGCTAGATATTCCCTTATCCTCTCTCTCCTATGAATTCAGAATTGCAGCAGGAAGAATTGCTGTATGTGAACCCCGACTGTAGCAAGAATTTTTATTGAAAAACTTCAGAAAAGATTCTTTATTCTGATTATTAAAAATATTTAATTTTATTTAAAAATAAATACCTAACGTTGGTAGTGAGTTTGTTTATCTGTCTGGGGTCGTGGGTTCGATTCCTATTAGAGACTCTGACCTGTTTCACTACTGTAGATTGATGGTCTAAGGTTAAAATATAATTTAATAAGGTTAGGTTAGGTTCGACGGGCAGTGTCTTTGATAGACATTTCACGTGGATCTATGATGAAGATCTGATGCCGTTGTGGTACCCCAATACAGGCTTGCAGCTGTCTACACTAAACTGACTGAATCGCTGCTGCACCAAACCATCCTGTATCTCATAGTATAATCAGAAAGTATACTCGTAAGAAAAGCTGTTTTGCAATTTTTTCATTGACATACCTCGCGGAACTGTCAAATTGTTTATATTTTTCGAGTTTTTTTTACTTTTCCTCTCTTTCATTCTCTTCTTTTCCGTTCAAAGCATTTTGACATTATGTGCAGTAGTTTTACACTAACAAAATGCATGCAATTGTTATTTTTGTAGATGTGCGAGCACTTTCTAATTACCTGTAAGGAAAGAAAATAGTGATTTTAACTTCTGTATGCCTAAGTTACCAAAATTGAGAGTCGGAGAGCCTAGTGTAGCAGTCCTTAGCACCTATAGTGCCTTACAATCGCATAGCAGGTGGAAGACTAACTCTTCTTTAGTCTCATCATTACAACTTCTACAGAAGTCATAATAAGGAAGATCCATTTTTCGCGCATGAGTCCGTAGGATGCAATGGCCAGTGATTACTGATACCAGCAATATCACTTGCGTTCTAGAGAAAGAATAGAGTGATTTAGTCCTATGGCCATCATAAGTGGATCAGATAGTTCCTGCGATCCGACAAGTGGGTTCATTCTCCCATCTAGTCTGAGTAATTCTAAAGAAGGTTCAGATTGAACCCTGATTTACATTCCACTAAGGCAATGTCTCTCAAATAATCAATGGACTCATTACTAAGAGTCAATCCCTTTTTGGCTGCAGTTTCCGCTATGTTATTCCCAACACAGTCGCTGTGTCCAGGAACTCAGATTAGCTTATCATTTGAAAGTCTCGCTATCTCGTTGAGAGATACCCGGCATTCAGTTGTTAACAAAGATGTTGTATAGACACCCGCTATAGATCTAATGGCAGCTTTGCTGTCAGTAAAAATACAAATATCTCTCGATATCTTATGACACTTCAGCCAGTTGGCTGCCCTTTTTATGGCGGATATCTACGCCTGAAGCACACTGCATGCGTTTGGTAGTCTAAAGTAGACTTTCTAATCATATTCCTCGATATAGAAGCCACATTCCATTATTTTAGAGCCATCAGTGTAAACTCTCAGTGCTCCTGTTGACGAAAGAGTAACAACTGAAGCGTTGTTATCGGGGATAATAACAGAGAATTTCTTATCGGAAAATGGTTTCGGAATACAATTATCAATATGTACCTGATTACCTTTTTAATTTAATTTAATAAATAAAAAAACAAACAAAAAAAAAATTGGTCCTCTCAAAAATTGACCAAAGAATCAAAGGTCTGCCGTCACGCTGTTCCCAATGTTATTAAACAGTATCAGGAGTACCATTGATAGGAAATCTGGTTCGGGATGGAAAAAAGTCCACATGTTATAAGGAAAGCCAAGAAAATTAAAAGCGTATTAAAAAGAGCTCCAAACATATATGGTAGAAAAACAGCCCGGTTAGCTCAGTGCTCTGACTATTTGCTGCGAAAAGTTAAAACCAGTGCAGGCTTGAAAACATACAAAGTCCAAAAAATTCCATACAAGAAAAAGCACGATATTTAAAATCATATTTCATACAATAATACTCATGTTGCATAATCGATGACGAAACGTGTGTACTGGCAGATTTTTCGCTGTTTCCGGGTCAAAATTTTTATGCTAATTCTCGAGGAAATGTTGAAGATAAGTTTTATGACCCAAAAGTAGATAACATTTCCTAAAAAATTCCTGGTATGGCAAGCTTTATGCAGTTGCGACAAAAGAAGCAAGTCATTTTTTACAGTGAGCTCAATAAATAACGAAATATATATCAAATAATGTTTGCCAAAAAGGCTTATTCCTTTCATAAGAGAGCACTATGTGTCCACATATTTTTGAGCCGATTTGGCATCATGTCACGACGATAAGAAAGCCTTGGAGTGGTATCAAAACAATAACATAGTTCTTTTTTACCAAGAGAGGTCAATTTTCCAAATTGTCCGGAGCTAAGACCAGTGGAGAGATATTGGGCTCTTGTGAAAAGAGAATTGAAGAGCACAGAAAGGGTGTACCAAAATATCGAAGATTTTAAAAGGAGATGGGCAAACTGTTCCAAAAATGTCTAATCTAATCTCATTGGAAGTGTTACCAAAAAAGGTTCACGAGTTCATAAGTAGTGGTTAGAACTATAAGAGATATATTTTTTGTGAACTGTAATATAATATAAATTAATTATAAAAAAGCCAAAACTCTAAGATCAACCGTTTCCAAAATATAAAATTTTTTATATGTTAAGTTTTTTTAAAAAATCAGGCCATATGAAGCCTAAGGATAAATCTTCAACCTCGCTTAATAAAGAAGCTACAACTTCCAGAATTTAGATTTCACATTACAGGGTTAATAAACGGTTTTATATCAATCTCTATATGAATAAAAAAAACATTCGTCAATTAAAGTACTATGGTCAAACAAGGAGTGTTTTTCTCTCTTACTCCTCATATATGAAATCTAAAGTGACTCTCTTTTATTTTATATACTACATTTGTCTATCTGTCTCCTGTTTACATAAAAATATTTATTATACTTTAAAGATGTTGTTCTACAAATTAGTAAAAACAACATAAACATCAAAAAAAAAAAAAAACAATAAAACAGCAAAATGGGTGTGTCCATTTTAAGTAGATTTTTTTTTTCTATCATACTTATCTATAGCTATTGTTGTTGTTTTTATATTACTATAATGTTACGGTATGTTTAAATAATTTAAGTACATTTTTGTCAAGGACCATTGTTATTGATGCCACCACCAAATCATTGTTCATCATTGTTAAATGTTATAAGAAATTGTTAAAGTATATAATTTTTAAATGAGGGTTGTTTGAGTTTTATTTAAGTTTTTATATGATATTTATTATTTATAATAAAAAAGTAATAATTTCTTAGGAATCTTTGTTATTTGATTATTAAATAGTATACGAAAAAAAGTAAGAAGAAATTATGGTTTTTCTATAAAAATTTTATTTCTTTGACGGTTTATGAAGTTTTTATTATTTAACTTGTGATTAATTAGTGATTTAATAGGGAATCTAATAGGGATTTTATAGATATACTATAGTAATGACTTGAATTCTTAATACAAAAGGTATGAGAAGTTTTACTATTGAAGCTAAAATTGGATTTTATGAAGACCTACAATTGAAGCTGAAAGTGTTGCTGAAATCAGACTATATAGAGATCTACAATTGAAGCTAAAACTAGACTACAGAAAGAAAAAAACCTGGGTCCTGTCCATCAACTCGATTATAATCTATAAACTCGACTATAGTCCAGTCTATCAACTCGACCATAGTCCAGTCTATCAATTCGACTATAGTCCAGTCTATCAATTCGACTATAGTCCAGTCTATAAATTCGACTATAGTTCAGTCTATCAATTCGACTATAGTCCAGTCTATCAACTCGACTATAGTCCAGTCTATCAACTAGACTATAGTCCAGCCTATAAACTCGACTATAATTCAGTCTATCAACTCGACCATAGTCCAGTCTATCAATTCGACTATAGTCCACTCTGTCAACTCGACAATAGCCCAGTCTATCAACTCGACTATAGTCCAGTCTATCCACTCGACTATAGTTCAGTCTATCAACTCGAATATTGTCCAGTCTATCAACTCGACTATAGTCTAGTCCATCAACTCGACTATAGTCCAGTCTATCAACTCGTTTATAGTCCAGTCTATCAACTCGTCTATAGTCCAGTCCATCAACTCGACTATAGTCCAGTCCATCAACACGACTATAGTCTAGTCTATCCACTCGACTATAGTCCAGTCTATCAACTTGACTATAGTCCAGTCTATCCACTCGACTATAGTCCAGTCTATCCACTCGACTATAGTCCAGTCTATCCACTCGACTATAGTCCAGTCTATCCACTCGACTATAGTCCAGTCTATCCACTCGACTATAGTCCAGTCTATCAACTCGACTATTGTCCAGTCTATCAACTCGACTATTGTCCAGTCTATCAACTCCACTATAGTCCAGTCCATCAACTAGACTATAGTCCAGTCTATAAACTCTACCATAGTCCAGTCTATAAACTCGACTATAGTCCAGTCTATCCACTCGACTATAGTCCAGTCTATCCACTCGACTATAGTCCAGTCTATCAACTCGACTATAGTTCAGTCTATCAACTCGACTATAGTCCAGTCTATCAACTCGACTATAGTCCAGTTAATAAACTTGACTATAGTCCAGTCTATCAACTCGACTATAGTCCAGTCTATCTACTCGACTAGAGTCCAGTCTATCAATTCGAATATAGTCCAGTTAATAAACTTGACATCAACTCGACTATAGTCCAGTCCATCAACTCGACTATAGTCCATCAACTCGACTATAGTCCAGTCTATAAACTCGACTATAGTCCAGTCTATAAACTCGACTATAGTCCAGTCTATAAACTCGACTATAGTCCAGTCTATAAACTCGACTATAGTCCAGTCTATCCACTCGACTATAGTCCAGTCTATCAACTCGACTATTGTCCAGTCCATCAACTCGACTATAGTCCAGTCTATAAACTCGACTATAGACTATCAAATATAGTCAGATTACTTAAAGGTCTTGTAAAATTTCCTTGTAATTTTCTTCAAGATCCTTTTACTTTTTTTTTTTTATTTTCCCCTTAATAAATCTGAAAATCTTGATAATTTCCACTCGACTATAGTCCAGTCTATCAACTCGACTATAGTCCAGTTAATAAACTTGACTATAGTCCAGTCTATCAACTCGACTATAGTCCAGTCTATCTACTCGACTATAGTCCAGTCTATCAATTCGAATATAGTCCAGTCCATCAACTCGACTATAGTCCAGTCCATCAACTCGACTATAGTCCAGTCTATAAACTCGACTATAGTCCAGTCTATAAACTCGACTATAGTCCAGTCTATCCACTCGACTATAGTCCAGTCTATCAACTCGACTATTGTCCAGTCCATCAACTCGACTATAGTCCAGTCTATAAACTCGACTATAGACAGATTACTTAAAGGTCTTGTAAAATTTCCTTGTAATTTTCTTCAAGATCCTTTTACTTTTTTTTTTTATTTTCCCCTTAATAAATCTGAAAATCTTGATAATTTTCTCATCTTCTAATACAAATTGCAAACTAACTTTTAATGTCGGCTTAAAGTCTTTGATCACATACACATATAATGACACTATTTGCGGTTTGGATCAAAAAACAAACAATTAAACAAACGACCAGGAAAATCATGTTACCAATAGTGAACCTACAATTAAAACTACAAATGCGCCAAATTGTTGTGCGAAAAAAACACAACAACATTTTCCGTAACAATGCTAACAAAATTTACAACAAAAAATAGCATAAAAAGGAAACATAACTGCCAGGCAAATAACGAATAGATAAAGCGAAAAAAAAGGATACAAACAATAACAGAAAAAAAGGGTTAGAAAAAAATCATTTCAATTGTAATCAATAAAATCATTGCAAAAATACACAATACAAATAAACATATGAATTCCTTTATGTTCCAAGCAAATGTATTTGATTTAAAGCAATGGAATCATTGAATGTATTAAAAAAGAAATTGCAAACAATGTTTGATTGTTGTAACGAAAAGAATAAAATGTTGCTTTATGCAGAATTATTGTAGAATGACGTATTTGATGATGCCCTGGGCCACATGCATTCCATTGTATATATTTTTCATAGAAATGTATTGTAACTATAGTTTTGTTGTTTAGTTAATGAGACAATAGTCATTATAGAAATTATATTTAATCCTTTTAGTCGAGTAATGTGAAATTTTGATTTGTTAGTAATGTTAAGGAAATTAGAAATTATCTAGAAGTGAAGTTTAAAATCAGTGTTTATTGAGATGTATAATTAAAGATAAAATCAGACTATATGAAGACCTTTGATTAAAATTAAAATTTGAAGCTAGAAGTAGTAAAATTAGACAAAATTTAAAAAATGAGCCTAGAGAAGAGTTTATAGACTAGACTATAGTCGTGTTAATAAACTGGACTATAGTCGAGTTTATAGACTGGACTATAGTTGATTTGATAGATTATAGTTGAGTTAATAGAGTAACTATAGTCGAGTATAGTGAATTGATATACTGGATAGTCGAGTGGATAGATTGGACTATAGTCGAGTGGATAGACTGGACTATAGTCGAGTGGATAGACTGAACTATAGTCGAGTTCATAGACTAGACTATAGTCGAGTTCATAGACTGGACTATAGTTGAGTTGATAGACTGGACTATAGTCGAGTTTATACACTGGACTAAAATCGATTTTATATACTGGACTATTGACGAGTTAATAGCTTATACTGTAGTGGAATTAATAGTCTGATCTATAGTCGGGTTTGTAGTCTAAACTATAGTCAAGTTTGTATATTGAACTATAGTCTAGTTAATAGCATGTACTATAATCGAGTTAAAAGACTAAACTATTGGTCGAGTTTATAGACTGGATTATAGTTGAGTTTATGGACTGGACTATAAGTCAATATTAGAGCTAAAATCAGTATTTATTTTATATATTTATTTTGAGCTTAAAAAGTTAAATTGATATTTTATTATTATCTCAAAATATCCTAAAAGTTCTTCAACTTAAATCGTTTTTTTTTTTAGATTTCTTGACTATTTTTTTTTTTTTATTTATTTAATTCTCTCTTTCTCTAAAATCAAATTAAAATTTTCTCGCTTTAAGCAACATTTCAAAACATTCACTATACAATACTCTTAACAATTCTTTACAATTTTTATATAAAATTATTTTTCTTGTTAAATAAAATTTTCTAAATAACTTAACAAATGTCTGTGGTAAATTCTACATAATTTTCATTTATTACAGCAGTAACCAAAACATTTAATCATTATTTATTGTATCATATTTTATTAAATGTTTATTTTACATTGTACTTTACTATTTTTGTGTATATACAAAAACATACAATTAAGTTTATAATTTAAATTAGTTTCAATTAATTTTGTATATTAAATAAATCCAACTAAATTGGCCTTTAATAAGCCGTAACATTACATAGTGTAAGCAGGTCATATTTGTATAATTTAAATAATTCATGAACATTTAATGTAATTATTGGTAAATTACTAAGGATTCATATGTGAAGCTGTTTCTGTATTGAGTATAAAAAAAAAAAAAAAATATGCTGTAACATATATATTTTCTAGGAATTTTTGCAAAATGTAAAATGATAGAGAGAAGAAAATGAAGTGGATTTGTTCAATTGTTATAAAAGTTCTATTATATAAAATATGATTATTTCCAGGAATTGAAACGTCAATTAAAGTAGTAAAATATTTCTTGGGAAAGAGGATAGAGAAAATTAATATAAAGTTCTTACGTAAACAAGATAATAATTTTTTCTGCACATATAAATTTAAACTCCCTTCAGCTATATTCAGAATGACAGTTACATTTTCATCTTTAATAAAATTTCTATTGAATTTTATAAGAATTTTAAAATTTATTCACTATTTGATAATGCTTAATTCTGATTTTCATAAATAAAATTAAACAATTTCATATTCAAAATCTAAATCATGTAGTTATTTCGTTTTGTCTTTTTTTCAATGTTTTTATTCTAAATTGTGGTTTAATTTAACAAATGTTACAATTTAATTATATTAAATATTTATAAACAAAACTTTAATTGATATTGTTCCCCACACATACACATAAACAACCACAATTAAACATGAATTATACAATAATATGAAGGAAAAAATCAAATCATTTCCTTTTTCCGTTTAAAATTTTCTAAAAGCATGCGGTTATGTTTCCGTTCAATTAAATCAAACTGTGTGAAAGAATCAAAATGGGCAAAAATACTTAAAGTAATAAAAAATGAAAAAATAGTTAAGAGAAAAATTAAGTAAAAAATTTGCTATTAAAATTAGTTGTTTTGAACAGAAAACTATAAATTCCAGCCAAGTTTATAGCCTAGACTATAGTCGAGCTGATAGACTAAAATATAGTCCAGTTTATATACTAAACTATAATCGTTTATGATCTGAACTGTAGTATTGTCGAACTTATAGACTATAGTCGAGGTCATGACAGAACTATAGTCGAGCTCATAGATTGAACTATAGTAGAGCTCATGGACTGGACTATAGTCGAGTTGATGGGCTAGACTATAGTCGAGTTGATGGACTAGACTATTTTCGAGTTGATAGACTAGACTATAGTCGAGTTGACGGACTGGACTATAGTCGAGTTGATGAGCTAGACTATAGTCGAGTTGACAGACTGGACTATAGTCGAGTTGACAGACTAGACTATAGTCGAGTTGAGTTAATAGACTGAACTATAGTCGATTTTATAGAATAGACTATAGCCAAGTTAATAGTCTGGACAATAGTCGAGTTAATAGACTAGACTATAGTAGAGTTAATAGACTGGATTATAGTAGAGTTAATAGACTCGACTATAGCCGAGTTAATAGACTGGATTATAGTAGAGTTAATAGACTCGACTATAGCCGAGTTAATAGACTGGTCTATAGTCGAGTTAATAGACCTGACTATAGTTTAGTTAATAGAATGGACTATAGTCAAGTTAATAGACTGCACAATAGTAGAGTTAATAGAATGAACTATAGCCGAGTTAATAGACTGGACTATAGTCGAGTTAATAGACTGGACTATAGTCTAGTTAATTGACTGGATTATAGTCGAGTCTATAGACTGGACAATAGTTGAGTTAATAGACTTGACTGTAGTCGAGTTAATAGACTGGACTATAGTCGAGTTAATAGACTGGACTATAGTCGAGTAAATAGACCGAACTATAGTCGAGTAAATAGAATGGACTATAGCCGAGTTAATAGACTGGACTATATTCGAGTTAATAGGCCTGACTATAGTAGAGTTAATAGACTAGACTATGGTCGAGTTAATAGACTAGACTTTAGTCGAGTTAATATAATGGACTATTTTCGAGTTAATAGACTGGACTATAGTCGAGTTAATAGACTGGGCTACAGTCGAGTTGATACACTGTATTATAGTCGAGTTTATAGATTAGAGTATAGTCGAGTTAATAGGCTGGACTATAGTCGAATAAATTGGACTGTAGTCGACTGAACTATAGTCGAGTTTAATAGTCGAGTATATAACTGTATAATAGTTATGTTAATAGAATAAACTATAGTCGAGCTTATGGACTAGATGAGTTTATAGACTAGACTATAGTCGATTTTTTTTCTTTTTACTATATTGAAGTCAAGATTATAGACTATAATTGAGTTTTTATACTGGTCTGTAGTCGACTTGTTAGGTAGAACTATTGTCGAATTTACAGAACTGACTATAGTATATGCAACAGTAAGTGCTACTGTTGAAGCTACATGATTTTTTTTTTATTAATTTTTTTTCTGTAAGTATTTAAGAGTAAAAACCAATTTCTCATTTTGTCCTGGCTTCATCGTAATTTTCCCCCTTCAATCTTCTCAATTTTTTTTCCATCCTTCGTCATTTGGTGTTTATTGTTTTGTCACAATATACAAACAACGACAACCAACAACCACTTAATATTTTTATTAGAATATTTTAAATATATAAAAACAGCAGCAACAAAAACTACAAGTACAACAATATCGACAATGTTGATGACAACAAAAAAAAAAATAGAATATAAAATTTACAAAACAGCCAAAACAATCATAAATTTACATTGACGTCATCATCAACACAATCAAAGTTTTTGTGTATTTTTCGAGTGATGTTGCCTGTTTGCCATTCATACATACATACATTCATACATACATACATACATACATATATACATGAGTAAAATTCAAAATTAAATTATGTAGATTTTTGATTTGTGTGTCTGTGGCTGTGTGAAAGTAAAAGGGTATTCCCTTTGCGTAGGCAAGATGTATTTGTTTAAAGGTGTCTCCTTTAAATGACCTAGAAATGATGACTTTCATATGAATCAAGAATATCTTTTATATTTATTATCAAAATTATAATTGTTTCGCTAAAGAATCTAGAATATTTTCAACAGGGTCCTGGCGTATTGATGCTTATGCTGCAGCATCCCATATGCATTTATAAAATAATCATTTTATTTTAAAATACATTTTTATTTGTTAATATTTATACGACAACAATAGTAAAAAATAAAAAAGGCTTAAATACAAATCGTATCCTGTGTGGCCTGAGGCAGATTTGCGTTGAACATATAAATAAAACTAAAACTATTTGTATTGTGTTTTTTCTTTAAAGCTGAGCTCATTTTCAATTATTTTATTGATTTTAAATCAATTTTATTATTTGTTAATCTTTTTAATACTCATATGTGTGTGTGTGTGTGTGTGCTTTGCTCTCCTGCTCCTTTTATAGCAGACATAGAAAACTACAAAAAGAAGAAAAGGAATTTTGGCTTCAGGGTGGCGGCGTTATATATTGAATTGATTGTTTACGACTAAAAAATATATATATGAAATAAAAAAGAGAAAAATAAAAATAAATTGTAATTGCGTTGTTTTGGCTGGAGCAATTTCTCTAACATAAGATATTATATCACAGTCTAAATGTAGGTCTTTGTATGAATGGTTTTCAGTCATTCATTCTTGCTATTTTCTTCTGTCTATGTTTGCGTCAGTCTAGCTATTGTGTTGTTGACACTGCATTCATTCTCTGAGTACTTAATGACGTCTGATGTACAGATTAAAGTCTAATCAAATACATATAATTCCACCATATAAATACATTATACAATTTATATGTTTTATATGTGTATTTACTTTTTAAATATGTTTTCTTCAAGGATCTTAAAGCAATGAATGTGCGTGTGAAAAATTCGTATTGGATCAATAAACCCAGCAAGGTGTAGAAAACAACAAGTGTTGTAGAGAGAGAATAGGAAGCTGTTGAAGTTTTGTGTTGGGGAGAAAAACAATTTCGTATTTTTTTTAATATTTTTCTTTGGAAGCCTTAAGGGTTATTTAAACGTTATTTATAAATATTTGTGTATTTATTTATTTGTTTTCTTTTGGAAAAATACCCACAACTCTTAAAGAAATGTTGTTAACAAGCGTAAAATTGTTAAGGAAAAACATACAAATAGCCTAAAAATAGGCTATACGGATGAATAATGATGTAAAAGTACTGAAGTTTTGCTAAAAATAAACTTTGTGATATGACAGTTAACTATTTGAATTACTTTTTATGTTTACTAAATTAACTCCCAAAAGTGGACTAAAAATAAATACGTTTATTTAGGATAATCTTTTGATTAAAAAGGTTTTTAAGGAAATAAAATGTATAATTTAGTCTTTACTATAGAGTCAATAAACTCGAATATAAACTAGAATAAAGACTTCAATATACTCATATAAATACACTACCACTACAGTGTAGTCAGTTCTATAAACTTAACCTGTCTATAAACCCCACTATAGTCCACTCTCATAGCACGACTATAGTCTGGTCTATTAACTCGACTATAGTCTAAACTATTATTTCGACTATGGTCCAGTCTATGAACTCGACTATACTCTGGTCTATCAACTCTACTACAGTCTAGGCCATCAACTCGGCTATCGTCTACAAATTAGACTATAGTCTGGTCTGTAAATTCGACTACATTCCAGTCTATTAACTCGACTATAGTGCAGTCTATTAATTCTATTATAGACTATATTCTAGATTGTAGTCTATTAACTCGACTGTAGTCTTGTCTATAAACTCGACTATAGTCCAGTCTATGAGCTCGACTGTAGTCCAGTCTATAAACTCAACTATACTCCAATATATAAACTCGACTATAGTCCAGTTTATAAACTCAACTATAGTCCAGTCTATAAACTCAACTATAGTCCAGTTTATAAATTCGACTATAGTCCAGTCTATAATTACGACTATAGTCCAGTTTATAAACTCGACTATAGTCCAGTCTATAAATACGATTATAGTCCAGTCTATAAACTCCACTATAATCCAGTCTATAAACTCGACTATAGTCCAGTTTTTAAACTCGACTATAGTCCAGTTTTTAAACTCGGCTATAGTCCAGTTTTTAAACTCGACTATAGTCCAGTCTATAAATCCGACTATAATCCAGTCTATTAACTCGACTATAGTCCAGTCTATAAATCCGACTATAATCCAATCTATTAACTCGACTATAGACCAGTCTATTAACTCTACTATAGTCTAGTCTATAAATTCGACTATATTCTATAAACTCGACAATAGTCTATTATCTCGACTATAGTCTATAAACTCCACTATAGTCTAATCTATTAACTCGACTATAGTCCAGTTTATAAATTCGACTATAGTCCAGTCTATAAATACGACTATAGTCCAGTCTATAAACTCGACTGTAGTCCAGTCTATAAACTCGTCTATAGTCCAGTCTATCAACTCGTCTATTAACTCGACTAAAGTCCAGTCTATAAACTCGACTATACTCTAGTCTAAAAACTTGACTATAGTTTATAAATTTGACTATAGTCCAGTAACTCGACTATACTCTAGTCTAAAAACTTGACTATAGTTTATAAATTTGACTATAGTCCAGTCTATAAACTCGACTATAGTCCAGTTTATAAATTCGACTATAGTCCAGTCTATCAACTCGTCTATTAACTCGACTAAAGCCCAGTCTAGTAACTCGACTATACTCTAGTCTAAAAACTTCACTATAGTTTATAAATTTGACTATAGTCCAGTTTATAAACTCGACTATAGTCTAGTCTATCAACTCGACTATAATACAGTCTATCAACTCGACTATAGTCCAGTATATAAACTCGACTACAGTCCAGTCTATTAACTCGACTATAGTCCAGTCTATAAATCCGACTATAGTCCAGTATATTAACTCGACTATAGTCCAGTCTATTAACTAGACTATAGTCCAGTCTATTAACTCGAATATAGTTCAGTCTACTAACTCGACTATAGTCCAGTATATTAACATTCCAGTCTATTTACTCGACTATAGAGCAGTCTATTAACTCTATTATAGTCCAGTATATTAACTCGACTATAGTCCAGTCTATTGACTCGACTATAGTTTAGTCTATTTACTTGACCTATAAACTCGATTATTATAGTCTTGATTTCAGTCTATAAAATCGTCTATAGCTTAGTTTATAATCTCATGACAATTATTTCTGTTGAATTCCATTTGTCAAGTTCATACTCATATACTTCAATTGCACATTCAAGTTTGAAACCTTACCCAAAAAAGTATGCTATACATTCAAAACTACTGCTAATTTTTTATGTCACTGGCTATAAAATTAATTTTTTTTTAAGTTCTTTCTTGTATGAGTTTATGAAAATTTTGGCTTAGAGTTTTTTTAATTGCATTCATAAAGTTTTTGATATGTGTGTCATGCCATCTCTCTTTCACTGTAAGTATCTCTGGCTGCTATTTAATGTGCAAAAAACAAAAAAGAAGAAACTAGTAAAGTGCAATAAAAGTCTCAAACCCATAATTGTTTTGTTAGAGTGTGAAAAACTGAAACAATTGAAATTAAACTTTTTTATTAAGGCACAAAAAAAATATAACAAAAGTTATAACAAGTTTGAAAAGATGACTTAGGAGACTATATATGTATTTATGGAATTTTCAATAAACTACAACTGAAGTTGAAAGGAAATGGAATTTACTATCGAGAGGTAGAATATTTAATGCTAAATTATATATATATTTTTTTTTGTAATTTTATTTTTACTTTAATCATGCTCTTTGTTATTATCTGCATAAGTTTTAAAAGAGTTAAATTTATATTTACAAATGTTTATTTCATGTTTTTGTAACCAAATGTATAAATTTTCCATATATATACTTTTATCCCACATGTAAACATAGAATACAAAGACAAAAATAACTAAAAAAAACTGTACAAATATGAATTATTACCAACCAATTGTAATAAATTACAAGATCTTAAGACAAAAAAACTAATATAAGAATATTACTATGGGAAATCATATAAAAATAAGGACACAGACATTATTTTGTTTTCTTAAGCTGCTATTATTAGTTGTTACACTGTTTGCTTAAGAAAATTTAAATAAAGTTTGATAGAATAATAAAGAACTCTTTGGATCTAATTATTATTTTGGTTTATAGACGCGACCATTATTAAATTAGTTTCGATTATAGTCTAAATTATAACAAACTCGACTTAGTCTAGTCTACAAATTTGACTATAGTCTAGTCTATAAACTTTAACTAGACTATAGTCCAGTTTTTAAACTCAACTATAGTTCAGTCTATTAACACGACTATGGTCCAGTCTATTAACTCGACTATAATCCTGTCTATTAACTCGACTATAATCCATAAATTCGACTGTAGTTCCGACTATAGTCAATATAATCTCGACTATAGTCAATATAGTCTCGACTGTAGTCAACATATTCTCGAATATAGTCGATATAGTCTCGACTATGGTCATTATAGTCTCGTCTATAGTCAATATAGTCTCGACTATAGTCAATATAATCACGACTATATTCAATATAGTCTCGACTATAGTCAATATAATCTCGACTATAGTCAATATAGTCTCAACTATAGTCAATATAGTCTCGATTATAGTCAATATATTCTCGACTATAGTCGATATAGTCTCGACTATGGTCAATATAGTCGCGACTATAGTCAATACAGTCTCAACTATAGTCAATATAATCTCGACTATAGTCAATATAGTCTCGACTATAGTCAATATAGTCTCGATTATAGTCAATATATTCTCGACTATTAAATTAGTTTCGATTATAGTCTAAATTATAGCAAACTCGACTTAGTCTAGTCTACAAATTTGACTATAGTCTAGTCTATAAACTTTAACTGGACTATAGTCCAGTTTTTAAACTCAACTATAGTTCAGTCTATTAACACGAATATAGTCCAATCTATTAACTCGACTATAATCCTGTCTATTAACTCGACTATGGACCAGTCTATTAACTCAGCTATAGTCCAGTCTATTAACTCGACTATAATCCATAAATTCGACTGTAGTTCCGACTATAGTCAATATAGTCTCGACTGTAGTCAACATATTCTCGAATATAGTCGATATAGTCTCGACTATGGTCATTATAGTCTCGACTATAGTCAATATAGTCTCGACTATAGTCAATATAATCTCGACTATAGTCAATATAGTCTCGATTATAGTCAATATATTCTCGACTATAGTCGATATAGTCTCGACTATGGTCAATATAGTCTCGACTGTAGTCAATACAGTCTCGACTATAGTCAATATAATCTCGACTATAGTCAATATAATCTCGACTATAGTCAATATAGTCTCGACTATAGTCAATATAGTCTCGACTATAGTCAATATAGTCTCGACTATAGTCAATATAGTCTCGACTATAGTCAAAATAGACTCGAATATAGTAAAAATATACTCGAATATAGTAAAAATAGTCTCGACTATAGTCAATATTGTCCCGGCTATAGTATTTATTTTTTTTTTTTTAATATTATTTAATATTTATTTATTAAAAAATTTTAGAATTCACAGTATTTTCTTAAGACTAATCCCGCGAAGTCAATATAATTTTGACTATAGAATATAGACTTGACTATAGTCCGTGTAGTCTCGGCAATAGTCGATATAGTATCGTCTATAGTCAATATGCTCTCGACTATAGTCGGTATAGTCTGGGCTGTAGTCAATATAATTTAGGCTGCAGTCAGTATAGTCTAGACTATAGTTGATATAATCTCGACTATAGTCAATATAATCTCGACTATAGTCCATATATTCTAGACTACAGTCCATATAGTATCTTCAATAGTCAATATAGTCTCGACTGAAGTCTATATTGTGTCGACTATAGTCAATATAGTCTCGACTATGGTAAATATAGTCTCGACTATAGTAAATATAGTCTCGACTATAGTCAATATGGTCTCGATTTTAGTCCATATAGTCTCGACTATAGTCAATATAGTTTCGATTATACCCACTATAGTCTTGATTACAGTAAAAATAATTTATAGTCTTCACTAAGATCTAGCATATAGTCTTTAGATTCGACTAGTTAGTTTCTTGTCATTTATAGTACATTTTTCTTTTTGGAAATGGTTTATTAGCATTATATTTTCTGAAAAAACTAAATTATATATTTGTATAGTAAAATATATAACCAACAACATTTATTTATGTTTTATCCTGTCTTAAAATAAAAGGATGACAAGGATTATAGTTGACTGGTTAGTTGTGTGGTTATTAGCTGTGTTTTGCTGAAATAAATAATGCACAGTGTGGGAGTTAAATTTATAAAAGTTGCTATAAGAAATGTTAATATAAGTAAAACAAAAATACAATTTTTTCTCACAAAATTTTGAAGAAAATTATAAAAATATTTTTTTTTTTTTTTTTTCAGTTATTTTAACTAACACTTGCTGCTGATTTTTTCTTTAGGAATCTAAGACCACTGTAGCTTTAAAAAGATTTACTATTATCATCTCTATATATTTTATTTACATGATGCAACACATATGTTTGCTGTCGTTGCAACACATGCCACTTTATATTTATTTATTTTTTCCAGCTATAAGAAACCATAATAAAGTGTTTATGGGTTTTGCTTAAAATACAAGGACACTATAGTAGTTAGTAAGAGAATTCTACAGTCAGAGAATTATTTGAATAAAAATTAAATTTTTTTTTTTGGATAAATGAGAAATTAGAGATTATGTTAAAGAATTTTTCAAGCTAAAAAGTTTTGTGCATGCTTTTTGTTTCTTGATTGTACATAAAGCACTTTATGCTTCTGAATGAAAGTAGTTGTTTATATTTGAAATTGTAAAATATTATTTTAATTTACCCTGGGTAACAAACGCCTCTCTAATATTTTATAATTTTTTAAACAAATTATTGGATTAAATAGATTTTTAATAAAAATTCTTATAATGACAACTACTATCAATTTTGTTCTACCTCCTGGCGAAAGTACCTCCGTTGCCGTTTTTATAGCTCACGTTTTTGTTAATGTGTTTTATATTTGTTTCTTTTTTATAGTGCTGCTGCAAATATTCATTATATATTCTGCATTATCCTTTGAAATATATTAAGCATTACATTAAACTATAGCTATATGGTAATAAACTAAAATTTATATATAAAAACTATAAAAAATGAGAAACACCAGATACATGTGGGTATCTGTTGTGTTTCACTTTCCAGCAATGGTATTGCGGTTTTTTGTATTAAGACCATAAGTATAAAAACATTTTATTCAGGGAAAGAAAAATTAAAAAAAAAAATGAATTAACTTACATGAAATTGATTTCATTTAGTCAAACGCCTTAAAACTTTTTTGTTTTAATTTCTTTGTAAATTTTTAATTGATTTTATTATGGCCATAATAATGAAACACTCTTTATTTTCTCTTGAAATAATAAAGAAATTTCCCTTCCTATACATAAAAAAAACAATTCTGTTTAACTTTAATTTGTTTTTTTTTTTTTTTTTTTATAATTTTCATTCAATATTCATTGAAATAAATATAATAAAATAGAAAATAAATTATTATTGAATTGTTAAAAGGGGTGGGCAAGTGGAAGCCAGCCTCATAACTGCAATAGACATTTACATATAAAATATCCTTATACATACACACATAATATCCTTGATATCCTTAACAGCCACTCACTCACACTCTTATCGACTGCATAATGTTCATATATTATTGTCACATATTGAATATAAAACAAAAAGTAAAAAAAATAAAAAAAACAATATATAAAATCGTAAAAAGAAGATAGCTTCTAAAGGCGAAAAGCAAGCTAGCAACAATTGTTTGCATGTTGCTGTTGCTGCTGCTGTTTCAACGATAAATGAATAAATGTATGAAATGTATAATTTGTCAATATTAAATGAAATGACAAATTGAAAACAATATTGTGAGCCCCTGACTACAGTAACATATCGATTGAGTAATGTTTTACAAATATGTAATGATTTATTGTGGGTAGAGAAATTTGTTGAAAAAAAAAAAAAAAAAATTATTTGACAAAGATAAAAGGAAAAGATTTGAGACATGGAA
Source organism: Protophormia terraenovae (assembly GCA_951394005.1). Classification (NCBI taxonomy): domain Eukaryota; kingdom Metazoa; phylum Arthropoda; class Insecta; order Diptera; family Calliphoridae; genus Protophormia; species Protophormia terraenovae. Next base: position 21,089,103 of record OX596075.1, read on the forward strand.
AGAACAAGGAAGATAAAATATGTAACCTTACAAGAAAATTAAACAGTATAAATTGAAAGATATACAGAAAGACCATGTATTTAAACCAAGGAAATAAACTATTCTATAGTCTCGACTATAGTTTATTCTTCAGACTTGACTATAGTCTATTTTATAGTTTCGATTATTCTATAGTCTCGACTATACTCTGTTCTAGAGTATAGTCTCGACTATAGTCCATTCTAAAGTATATTTTATAGTATCGACTATAGCATTCTATAGTCTCGAATATATAATATAGTCTGTTATATAGTCTCGACTATAGTTTTTTCCACAGTCTATTCTATGTCTCCATTATTCTATAGTCTCGGCTATACTATGTTCTAGAGTCTCGACTATAGTCCATCCTAAAGTATCGACTATAGCATATAGACTTTTCTATAGACTATTCTATATTCTCGACAATAGTCTATTCTATAGTCTTGACTATAGTCTGGGCTATCCTCTATTCTAGTCTCGATTGTAGTATATTATATAGTCCCGAGTATAGTTTATTTATAATTTCGACTATAATCTGCTCCATAGTTTCGACTATAGTCTGTTCAAAAGTTGAAACTATAGTTTCGACTATAGTATGTTCAATAGTTGAAACTATAGTTTCGACTATAGTCTGTTCTGTAGTCGCGACTATAGTCTATTCTATATTATAGACTATAGTGTGTTCTGCAGTCTCGACTATAGCCTATTCTATATTCTACTCTATGGTCTCGACAATAGTATATTCTATAGTCTCGACTATAGTCTATTCTGTAGTCTCGACTATAGTCTATTCTATAGTCTCGATTATAGTCTATTCTACAATATATAGTATATTCTATAGTTTCGACTATAGACTATTCTATAATCTCGATTATAGTATATTCTATAGTTTCGACTATAGTATATTCTATACTCTCGACTATAGTATATTCTTTAGTTTCGACTATAGTATATTCTATACTCTCGACTACAGTCTATTCTATAGTCTATTATATATTGTCTCGACTATAGTCTATTCTATAGTCTCGACAGTAGTCTATTCTATAGTCTCGACTATAATCTGTTCTATAGTCTCGACTATAGTCTGTTCTATAGTCTCGACTATAGTCTGTTCTACAATATATATTATAGTCTATTCTATAGTCTCAATTATAGTCTCGACTATAGTATATTCTATAGTTTAGACTATAGTATATTCTATACTCTCGACTATAGTCTATTCTATAGTCTCGACTATAGTCTATTCTGTAGTCTCGACTATAGTCTCGACTGTGGTCTATTTTATAGTCTCGACTATAGTATATTCTATACTCTCGACTATAGTCTATTCTATAGTCTCGACTATAGTATATTCTATACTCTCGACTGTAGTCTATTCTATAATCTCGAATATAGTCTGTTCTATAATTGATTTAGTCTATAGTCTGTTCTATAGTCTTTTCTATAGTCCCTACTATAGTCTCTACTATAGCCTGTTCTATAGTATCGAAAATAGTCTGCTTTTATAGTCTCGACTATAGTCTGTTCTATAGTCTTGATTATAGTCTGTTCTATAGTCTCAACTATAGTATCGACTATAGTCTGTTTTATAGTCTCAACCATGGTGTGTTCTATAGTCTCGACTATAGTCTGTTCTATAGTATGAAGTAAGAAAGAAACTCCGTAAAACTGCATATACCCTGTACCATTTAAGCAATTGTTCTACATATAGCGTTCTCAGGCAGGCCTATTATTCACTCGCAGAGTCTTATATTCGCCATGGAATCACAGCATGGGGTAGCGCAAAATACAGCAAAACTTTACAAAAAACACAAAGCCAATTATTAAAAATACTTTGGAAAAACTACCATATCTCAAAAATTTCTATAAAAAAAAAAAAAAATTAACTATTTTTTTTTTTTTATTTTTATAGTCTGTTCTATAGTCCCGACTATAGTCTCGACTATTGTCTATTCTATAGTCCCGATTATTGTCTCGACTATTGTCTATTCTATAGTGTCGACTATAGTCTGTACTATAGTCTCGACTATAGTATATTTTATAGTTTCGACTATAGTATATTCTATTCTATAGTTTCGACTATAGTCTTGACTATTGTCTATTCTATAGTTTCGACTATAGTACTTATATTCTATACTCTCGACTATAGCCTATTCTATACTTTTGACTATAGTCTGTTCTCGACTATAGTTTATTCTATAGTCTATTCTACAGTATAGACTTTAGTCTGTTCTATAGTTTCCACTATAAGCTTGACTATATTCCATTTAATATTTTCTGAATATTTTATAAATTTTTTTTTTTTTTTTTAAATCTATTTAACAAAATTCTATCGTATTTTTGGTTTAAAATCAATAAAACAGCATATGAATAAAAAAAAAAAAAAAATATTCAGCAGCAACAATATATTCTCTTATTGAAAATATAATTATATGTCATGACATGTAAACAATACACTCTACCATTATTATAAGAGTATGTGGTGGTATGAGATATTGTTATAAAACTGAAAACAATTGAGAGCATAAATGAAAATCAATTGCAAACAATATTAAACATTTATTAAATTTTAATAAAGTTTGTCAATGAAACCAAATTTTAAAAGACTTGAAATAAAAAAGAAATACAAATAAAAATTAAAGAAGAAATAAATCAATTATAAAAACATTAATAGGGCTACTTAAAGGTTAAGAGAGAAAAAATTAGAAAAAAGCACCCATTGTGCAAAGAATAAATACATACTTAAAAAGGAATCCCTATAAAAATAATAAAGTATAATATAGCAGTAATAAAGCATTTTTAATATAACTTGATTAATTACTTTTTGATATATATAAATTTTTGTAAAGAAATAACAAAAACAAAATGAGGAAAAATAAAGTGTTTAATATAAAATAAAGCGCAATTTCAGGTTTTTTCCTTTTTATGTATTTGTCTAATTTTGTAAATCTTTGTTAAATTTATGTTTAAATCTTGTTTGCCAAAAAAGTATGCTTTAGCTAAAATACTCCTAAAAGTATATTAAAAAATATATATTTATTAAATTTTATTTTTTTTTTTTAGGGGAAAAAATCTCTAAAAAAAAAGTTTTTTATTCCCTAAACTCTGCTTAACTCATAGATAAATTTTTCGTTAAAAAAATATTTATTATTGAGTTTGAGGGTTTTCTATTTCTTCTCTTTTTTTTTTTTTGCTTTTTTGTTGATTCTAGCACAATATAAATATATAAAAACAAATAAACTGTAGCTTAGAGCTTGTTAGAGAGGGAAGGAGGATTCACAAAACTTAAACAAAAAAAATATTAAATGAAATACCGCACGTGTATTTAAGATAAATTTACTTACTTTACTTCAATATTTCACAATTTTTTGACATTGTCATCTTTTATATAAATTTGAGTTTGTAAGTAAGTGTATTATACACTTTTACTTATAAGAAAAATAAAACCTAATAATCATGCTGTGTGCTAAGAAAAACAAAAATTTTCTCTTTCCTTTTTTTGAGTGGGGAGGGGGAGATTGAAATGAAACCTCAAGAATTTATTGCCTTTGGTGGAGTTAAGCTTAAAGTTTTCTATAATTGATTGTATGATGACTGTGTTATAAATATTTTTGTTGTTCTTTTTGTAATTGTTAAAGTATTTAATATATACCAATTTGTATGTAGTATACTTTTGGGATGTTTAGAGTATAAATAATGAAATTCATTTGCCTTTATTTTTTATTATATTTATGATGGAATTTTTTGGAAAAATTTTAATGGTAATTAGTAAAATTCAATATTTATTTTATTTTCAAAGTATTAAGTTCTAAAAGAATCTATTTATAACTGGCCTAATTTAATTTTTATTAGACAAGAGAGATGAAATTACAAATTCACTTTTTTTTTATAAAGGATTAATATTAAAATTTTAAAGAAATATTTTTAAGTGTATCTTTTTTGCCCGGTTCAAATGCGTATAGCATAGACAAACTGAAATTGGTGGTTGTTGGAAAATCGAAAAAAAAAAAACACGAGCCTTTAAATGCTTTTTCAATAATCCTGTAATATACAACTCTAGTAATAACGCCTGGATGACATCACTTATATTCAAGGACTGGTTCCTTTACGAATTTGTTCCCCACGTAAGTTAATTTTTACCCATTAGTAAAAGTAATTTTTTCATAAGTACAAATTTTTTAGGTCCGAGGATTTTTGGCTCTAAAAGGTCTGTCGCAAAAAGCAGTTTTGCTTTTAGATAACGTGACGTGTCACCCAGTTGAGGAACTAAACAGAATCTACCACCTAATTGTACTGCGCTTATTCAACTGTTAGATCAAAACGTTATTAACTTGGTCAAATGAAATTATAAAAAAAAAAAACAACTGCACACCCACTTGCTTGGCGAGAAAGGAACAAATTTGAAGCTCAAACTAAAAAACGTCAATCTCATAAATGCAGTTCAGATTCTAGCTACTTTCTGGGATAAAATATCAGTGTCTAATATCTGAAAATTCTGGAACGGTAGTGAATGAAGTGAAGAGGATAACATGCCCTTAAATATTTTATAAAATATAATTCAAGAAGAAAATGAAAATCGTTCAACTATTTGTACACTTGTAGCTCAAATTGGTACTAAACATCTTTTCACGAATGCTGACATAAACAGCAAATGGAATAATCAGATACGGAATCGGAGAATTTATAAAATAGTGGTCATGAAGAAAATAAAATTAAAGTGAACGATTGTATAACATAGTTAAACATATGCATGCGATTGGCTTTGGAAAATGATAAGTCGACAACAGCACTATATGAACTACGTGATTCAGCTGTTATTGAAAAAAAAAAAATCAGTTTTCGCGACAGGTCTGGTTTTTAATTAATCGCGAAAATTGAGCTTACAATATATATTTAAATTATGGCTTCAATTGTAAGCCCTATTTAAAACAATTTTAGCTCCACCCTTAAGTCGTTATGTAGCCTAAAATTCCCCTAAAATGTCTATTATTTTTAAGACAAATTTTGATATAAATCGCTGGTATTTACATATGCAATTTTAGTTTTTATCTCTGCTTATTAATATAGTTTACCGTGAAGTCAATGGTGGCAGTTGCGTATAAGTTACCTAACCGGTTACATTAGGGTACCACTAGTCACTTTATTAGCTACGTGACTAGTCACTTTAACATGGGATTGTTCTAGGAGGAAGTCTATTGCCACCTCATCGACTACATAGTGTCACTTTTTTGTACACACAATCACCTCCACGACTACCGAAGGGTCAGTAAAATGACAAATAGGCTCTTTAACGACTACAAGGTGTCCCTTTTTTACATACACAAATTCTCCAACGGCTACAAAGTGTAACTTTTGCGCGCACACAACCACTTTATTGGTTACAATGAGTTAGTTCAACATTTTTGATTATTTTTTTCGTCTTCTTCCCGCTTACCATAGAGTTAGTAAAGTGGCAATTGCTAAATCGCTCATTGGTGACCGATTGAGAGCGGCAGGTGACTATATCCCAAATGAATTTTACTGTCTAAAAGCGGGTTAATTGCCACCAAATAAACTGCTGGGTAATTCTGGTTCATTTTATTTATTTGGTCGTTTATGTAGTATAGTTTGATCTTTAATATTAGTACAATTTTAAGAAGTAATTTGTTTATTCATATCGGCCAATTTTAGCTTTAGTCGTGATAAATTTTAACTTCAATTTTATCTATCAAACTAATGTAAAATTTTTGCTTTAATCATGACTCTTTATATAGTCCATTTTCAGTTTTTCCCTATTTAAGCTTTAATCTTATCCAATTTTAGCTTTAATTTTGATTCATTAATAGTCTAATTTTGGTTTCAATCGTGGGTTTTTTATAGCAAAGTTTTAGCTTTAATATTAAGTCTTTTTAAAATCCAATTTTAACTGGGATAATGGTTCGAAATGAAGTACAATTTCAGCTTCAATCGTGGACTAATTTTTGTTTTAATCTTGGGTTTGTATAGACAAGTTTTTGCTTCAATATTAGGTTTTTTTTTTTTAATTTTAATTTTAGCTCCGATATTATTTTGAAATGAAAAAAAATCTCAGCTTTGTGACGTGGTTCTACGGTTCCACCTTTAGTAATAACATTTTTAATTTATTCTTTTTGGGAGTCGAAAATATATTAAATACTAATTTAATCTTTATCTTGATAATGAAAAATTACGAAAAAGCTACGATAATACTTTATGATTTAGTCGGCTTTGGATTCAGCATAATTCGGATTCGGATAACAAGTTCGGGTTTAGCAGGTTGATTCGGCTTCGGATGACAATTTCGGGTTTAGCAGGTTGATATTTCTGGTTTTGCTGGTTGATTCGGGTGATACGGAGCTTAAATGTAACGTATTCTATTACAGGTGTATAAGGCCGAAGCCTCTCTATTGAACAGTAGACCGAAGTTTCTGCAATGAACAGTAGACCGAAGCCTCTGTATTGAACATTAGACGGAAGCCTCTGTATTAAACAGTAGACTGAAGTCTCTGTATTGAACATTAGGTCAAAGTCTCCATATTGAACAGTAGGCCGGAGTCTCTGTATTCAACAGCAGACCGAAGTTTCTGTATTGAACAGTAAGCCGAAGCCCCTATATTGAACAGTAGACCGAAATCTCTGTATTGAACAGTAGACCGAAGCCTCTGTATTAAACAGTAGACTGAAGTCTCTGTATTGAACAGCAGACCGAAGCCTCTGTATTGAACAGTAGACCGAAGCCTCTGTATTGAACATTAGACGGAAGCCTCTGTATTGAACAGTAGACCGAAGTCTCGTATTGAACAGTAGACTGAAGTCTCGTATTGAACAGTAAACCGAAATCTCTGTATTGAACAGTAGACCGAAGTCTCTGTATTAAACAGTAGACCGAAACCTGTGTATTGAACATTAGACGGAAGCCTCTGTATTGAACATTAGACGGAAGCCTCTGTATTAAACAGTAGACTGAAGTCTCTGTATTGAACATTAGGTCAAAGTCTCCATATTGAACAGTAGGCCGGAGTCTCTGTATTCAACAGCAGACCGAAGTTTCTGTATTGAACAGTAAGCCGAAGCCCCTATATTGAACAGTAGACTGAAATCTCTGTATTGAACAGTAGACCGAAGTCTCTGTATTGAACAGTAGACCGAAGCTTCTGTATTGAACAGTAGACCGAAGTCTCTGTATTGAACAGTAGACCGAAGCCTCTGTATTGAACATTAGACGGAAGCCTCTGTATTGAACAGTAGACCGAAGTCTCGTATTGAACAGTAGACTGAAGTCTCGTATTGAACAGTAAACCGAAATCTCTGTATTGAACAGTAGACCGAAGTCTCTGTATTAAACAGTAGACCGAAACCTCTGTATTGAACATTAGACGGAAGCCTCTGTATTGAACATTAGACGGAAGCCTCTGTATTCAACAGTAGACCGAAATCTCTGTATTGAACAGTAGACCGAAGTCTCTGTATTAAACAGTAGACCGAAGCCTCTGTATTGAACATTAGACGGAAGCCTCTGTATTGAACATTAGACGGAAGCCTCTGTATTGAACAGTAGACCGAAGTCTCTGTATTGAACAGTAGACCGAAATCTCTGTATTGAACAGTAGACCGAAGCCTCTGTATTAAACAGTAGACCGAAGTCTCTGTATTGAACAGTAGACCGAAGTCTTTGTATTGAACAGTTGACCGAAGTCTCTGTATTGAACAGTAGACCGAAGTCTCTGTATTGAACAGTAGACTGAAGTCTCGTATTGAACAGTAGATCAAAGCCTCTGTATCGAACATTAGGCCGAAGTCTCTGTATTGAACAGTAAACCGAAGTAGACCGAAGCCTCTGTATTGAACAGTAGACCGAAATCCCTGTATTGAACAGTAAACCGAAATCTCTGTATTGAACAGTAGACCGAAGTCTATGTATTGAACAGTAGACCGAAGCCTCTGTATTGAACATTAGACGGAAGCCTCGGTATTCAACAGTAGACCGAAGCCTCTGTATTGAACAGTAGACCGAAGTCTCTGTATTGAACAGTAGACCGAAATCTCTGTATTGAACAGTAGACCGAAGCCTCTGTATTAAACAGTAGACCGAAGTCTCTGTATTGAACAGTAGACCGAAATCTCTGTATTGAACAGTAGACCGAAGTCTCTGTATTGAACAGTAGACCGAAGCTTCTGTATTGAACAGTAGACCGAAGTCTCTGTATTGAACAGTAGACCGAAGCCTCTGTATAGAACATTAGACGGAAGCCTCTGTATTGAACAGTAGACCGAAGTCTCTGTATTGAACAGTAGACCGAAGTCTCTGTATTGAACAGTAAACCGAAGTCTCTGCTACAATGTAAAATAAAAGCTGATCGATTCATCTCAGTGGCTACTGATTCGTATCAGTCGGTTTCAATAAGTGATTATCAAAACCGTGGCAAATTCTTGTCACGTTTGAACCGCAATTACAACATCAAACCTTAGAGAATATGTATGAAAAATGATATAAACTAAATGAGAATTATAAAGCGGTGAAATAAGTACGTATACCAAATTGAAAAAGATAACAATAAGGAAGTTCATGACTAGGAAAGCGAATGTTATGTTGCGGTTGTGATAAATAAATAAAAATAATATATGTTGTTAGTGCTTGATTCTTCAGGAACTAATAAGCTTCGTTAGAGCTTCAATCGTGGATTGATTTTGGTTTTAATCGTGGTTTTTTATAATACAATTTTATCAATAACATTATGGCTTTTTATAATCAAATTTTAATGTTAATATTAATTCCGTATATAGAAAAATCTTAACTTCAATGAATTTTAGCTTTGATCGTTAATCTTTGTAGTACAGTTTTAGCCTGAATCGGTGGTTGTTTATATTGATATTTTACTTCAATCTTAGTTCCAATTTTAAGTACATAATATAATTTTATTCTCAATCGTAGATCCTTCTATAGTCCAATATTTTCTTCAATCGAAAACGTTTACAAATTAATACTCAATCAAACATGATTCTTTATATAATTTAAATTTATATTCAATCATGGGTTTAATTGTATCTTCTATAGAAGCAGCTTTTGCAGTTCAATTCCAGCTTCAATCGTCCTTCTTCTGTTTAATTTTAGCCTCAATGTCGCTCTGATTTAAAACATTTTAAAATATTCCAACAGTTTGGATCTTTTTCATCAAAATCTGAATTTTTATTTTATTTATTTCATTTTCTTTTCTCTAAATAATTCCCTCATGAAATCTTGATACTCTGGGATATTAGTATTTAAATTAATTTTGTTCACATTTTCAATTTTCTCTAACTTAATATATGCAAACAGACACAAATGGCAAGAAAAGTAAGAAAATTAGAAAATTAATAGTTTTTCGTATTTTTTCTACAGAAAGGATAAACCACAAAAACAAAACTAAACTATAACAAAAACTCACGAGGATAACTATTTAAAGTATGAGTCCAAAAATGATTAGATAAAGAATGAAACAAATTTCAAAACAAATAATAAAAAATTCATAAAAAAATCCCAAACTAACGGAGACAAAAACAATGAAGAGAATGCTTACAGAAGAAACAGCAACAATAGCCCACAAATCGAATATGACATTGAGGCATCTATTTACGAATAATAAAACCAAACTTGACAAACTGAAAAGTGATAACGTTGTGTATGAAATAAAATGTGACGGTAATGAAAGGGAGAGTTGTAATTTGGTTTACATTGGTACAACTAAAAGAATGTTGGGGACAAGAATTAATGAACACAAAACAGATATTGAAAAAGGAAAAGTAACGACGGCATTATCGCTGCATGTAAAGGAGTGCGATCACAATATGGATTTTAAAAACATTAGGATTTTGGATAGAGAAAAGAAAGAGAACAAACGATATACTCTCGAAAGCTTGAGAATACAACAAAAAATACACAATACAATGAATACAAAAGAGGACAAGGACAACACAAAACTACAATATTCCGCTGCAATAATTAAGTATTAATTTAGTTGAAGTTCTGTGATATTAGCATTAAGTTTAACTTATATGTTTGTGTTGTAGTGATTATTTATTTATTTATTAATTCTGTGTCGTGAAGTCCAGTTTTTTTAAATAATAAGTAAAATGATAAACAACAAGAAAAATCATTAGAAATTCGTAAGTTTAACAATGATAATATTGTAAGATCTTTAACTAATTATGATTTAATAATAATTTTGTCGCTAGAATTCAT